>PVLC010015131.1:8674-38013 GCA_004027655.1 Graphiurus murinus
GCACGCTTGTAATCCCAGCATTCGGGAGGCTGAGACCAGAGGATCCGGGTTCGCGGCCAGCCTCAGCTACCTAGTGAGACACTCCGCAACTTAGTGAGACTCGGTTTCAAAATAAAGAATAAAAAATAGGGCTGGGGGTATAGCTCGGAGGTAGAATGCCCCTGAGTTCAACTCCCAGTACTGCAAAAAAAAAAAAAATAAATAAATGACACATGACTGTATTTCATTTGAAGACACAACATAAACCAAAGAGTGGTTGTTTTACTTCATAGTTATACTAAAAACTCAACCTCCCTTGGTGCCCTACAACCTCATTCCATTTTCTTCTACTTTTCTACTTTAGTCCCCAGATTCCTTTTGGTTTTCACTCTTCCTTTGTCACTACATTATGTGGCCATTCACGCCACCTAGTGGAAACTCAAAATAATGAGAAGTTAGGGATTATAAAAGCTCAAACAAAGGCAAACAAAAGACCTCTATTTTAACAAATTATATTTTGTTCCCTCCCTTACAATAATTATATGGGGGAGTCAGTGGGATGAGGGAGAGGGAATCTGGGCCAATGGAGTACAAATAATAAAAGTATTGGCTGAAAATCTAGCTGAAATTTTGGTTGGAAAAACACACACACACACACACACACACACACACACACACACACACAAACAGGGTGTGGTGGCGCACGCCTATCATCCTAGTACTTGGGAGGTTGAGATGGGGGGATCACAGGTTCACAACCAGTCTCAGCAATTCAGCAAGACCCTGTTTCAAAATAAAAAAAGGCTGAGGTACAGCTCGGGGGTAGAATTCCAGAGGGGTTCAAGTTCAATACTCAATAATAAAATGAAAAAAGATAATGCGTGTGTTTTTTACTGGGATTGAATCCAAGGGAATTCTACTCCAGCCATATTTTTTTTTTTTTTTTTTTTTTGTGGTACTGGGGATTGATCCCCAGGGGCTTTCTACCTCTGAGATACATCCCCAGATCTAGTTTATCTTTTTTATTTTGCAACAGGGTCTCACTAAATTGCTCACACCTGGCTCAACAACAATTCCTGATATTTGAGGGCTGCAAAATTGAAAATAGAAAATATTTGTCATTGTCATTTATGTATGAATTCAATTATAGAAAATACAGGTAAGATATTAAGAGATTCTGAGATGGGGATGGTGGCACACACTTGTAATCTAGCACTTGGGAGGCTGAGACAGGAGGATGGCAGGTTTGTAGCCAGCCTCAGCAACTTGTGAGACCTTGTTACAAAGTAAAGAATAAAATAGAGCTAGAGAGCCGGGCATGGTGGCACACGCTTGTAATCCCAGTACTTGGGAGGCTGAGACAGGAGGATCACAGGTTTGTGGGCAGCCTCAGCTCCTTAGTGAAGCCCTCCACAACTTAGTGAGACCCTGTTTCAAAAATAAAGAATAAAAAATAGGATGGGAGGTATAGCTCAGAGGTAGAATGACCTGGGTTCAATCCCCAGTAACACACACAAACACACACACACTTCTGCCTCACCTACTGAATAGCTCTTATTTAGCCTCTATGAGCCTCTTGCTATTTGTAAAAAGGGAATGTCACCAAATTCTAGAGCTTTGGTAAAGATTACACAGATAATGGTGCTCAGTTTTAGGGTTTTTTTTTTTTTTTTTGGTTTGTTTCTTTGTTAAGGTAGCTATCATTGGGCTGGGGTTGTAGCTCAGTAGTAGTATGCCCTGAGTTAAATCCACATTACCACAAAATAAGTAAATCAATAAATTAAGTAAAATACATAGAGTTGGCACACACCTGTAATTTTAGCTTCACAAGAGACTGAGGCAGGCGGATCATAAGTCCCAGGCCAGCCTAGGAAATTTAGCAAGACCTCATCTTTCTTTTTTTTTTGGTACTGGTAAACCCAGGGGCTCTAAGCTACACCCTAAACCCTTTTTATTTATTATCTTGAGGCAAGGTCTCACTAAATTGCTGAGGCTGGCCTCGAACTTGTGATTCTCCTGTTTCACCCTCCCAAATACTGGGATTTTTTTTTTGGGGGGGGGTCAGGAGGAGGATTGAACCCAGGAGCATTCTACCTCTAAGCTACACCCTCAGTCCTATTTCATTTTTATTTGGAAACAGGGTCTTGATAGGTTGATGAGAGTCTCACTACTTGCTGAGGCTGTCCTTGAACTTGCAATCTTGCTGTCTAAGCTTCCCAAGCCTGGATCCAAGTACTGGAATTACAAGTGTGTGCTACCACACCCAGCTGTAAGACCCTATTTTAAACTACAAAGAACTAGGGATATAGTTCAGTGAGAGAGTACTTGTCCAGCAAGTATGAGGTCCTGGATTTGATCCCCAGTATTCAATCAATCAATCAATCAATATAAAGGGGAACAGTAATGCCAGCTTTCCTTTTTTTCCTGTGGTATTATGGACTGAACACAGGGGCATTCTACCTCTGAGCTGAACCCCCAGCCCCATTTTATTTTTTATTTTGAAGCAGGGTCTCACTAACTTGCAAAGGACCTTACTAAGTCGCTAAAGCTGGCTGCAAACCTGTGATCATCCTGTCTCAGTTTCCCTAAGTACTGGGATTACGGGCATGCACCACAACTCCCAGTTTAATGCCAGCTTTTCAAAAAAAAGATGTGGATTTAAGATTGGTAAATTTGATGCTAATTCCAAAGGCAATTAGATTTTAGGAAAGTGACTTGTGAGCAGACAAGAAAGAATGTTACTTTAATTTTATTTTTTGTGGTACTGGGAATTGAACCCAGTATGACCTATACGCCCAACACTGTTTTTTAATATTTCTTATTTTGAAAAAGGGCCTGCTAAATTGCTGAGGGTAGTCTTGAACCAGTGATCCCTGTTTCAGCCTCCTAAATACTGGGATTACAGGCCCATGCTAACATGCCTTTTTTTTTTTTTTTTTTTTGGCGTGTGATACTGGGGATTGAATCCAAGGCATTCTACCTCCAAAGGTACCTCCCAAGTCCTATTTTTTATTCTTTATTTTGAAACAGGGTCTCACTAAGTTGCAGAGGGCCTCACTAGGTAGCTGAGGCTGGCCGTGAACCCGGATCCTCCTATCTCAGCCTCCCAAATGCTGGGATTACAAGCATGCGCCACCACGCCTTGCTTAACACGTCCATCTTAATAACATCCACATGCCCACAATCCCAGTATTTGGGAGTCTGAGACAGGAGGCTCACAGGTTCAGGGACAGCTTTAGGAAGTAGTGAGACTATTATCAATCTAGAGTAACCCCCCATTTCCAAACAGGAAATAAAATTGGGCTGGGGGTATAGCACGAAGGTTGAATGCCTCTGGGTTCAATCTCCAGTACCATAAAAGAAAAAAAAAGAAGAAGAAGAAAAAAAAGGGTTGGGGGGTGTGTGGTTCAGAGGTAGAATGTCCCTAAATTCAATCCTGGTGTGAAAAGAAGGAGGTTATTACATTCTTTTTATAAATCCTTAAGAACTAGCATGGTTCACTAATAAACGACCCTACAAGGTTCTTGTGAGAATGAAGCACTCAATGTAAAGTGCCTAGCCAGGCGTGGTGGCGCATGCTTGTAATCCCAGCATTTGGGAGGCTGAGACTGGGGGATCCAGGTTTGCAGCCAGCCTCAGCTGCTTAGTGAGGCACTCCACAACTTAGTGAGACCTTGTTTCAAAATAAAGAATAAAAAAATAGGGCTGAAGCTGTATCTTGGAGGTAGAATGCCCCCAGGTTCCATCCCCAGTACTGTAAAACAAAACAAAACAAAACAAAAAATGTAAAGTGCCTAGTAAATGCTTGGTACTTAGGATAACAATGCTGGGGAGGTCACTGAGGGTTTCCTGGGGGAGAAATTTGATCTGAAACTTGAAAGAATGATAGAAACTGGATAAGAATGACACTAGAAAAGAATGTGCCTAATACATTGCCAATAAATGACCTTTTTTTTTTTTTTTTTTTGCAGTACTGGGGATGGAACTCAGGGGCATTCTACCTCCAAGCTATACCCCCAGCCCTGTTTTTTATTCTTTATTTTGAAACCGAGTCTCACTAAGTTGCGAAGTGCCTCACTAGGTAGCTGAGGCTGGCCTCGAACCCAGATCCTCCGGTCTCAGCCTCCCGAATGCTGGGATTACAAGCGTGCGCCACCACGCCCAGCTTTTTTTTTTTTTTTTTTTTTTTTTTTTTAAAGGAAATTGAAGATCAAGTTATACTGGAGCTGGGTGTGGTGGCACATGCTTGTAAACCTAGTACTTGGGAGGCTGAGACAGGAGGATTGCAGGTTCATGGGCATCCTCAGCTACTTAGTGAGGCCCCCCAGCCACTTAGACCCTGTTTTAAAATAAAGAATTTAAAAAATAGGACTGGGGGGTGTATCTCTGAGGTAGAATGCCTCTGGGTTCAACTCCCAGTACCACACACACAAAAAAAGAGGTTATACTAGGGCTATATTATAAAAGACCTTATATATCAAATTAAGAAGGTTTGGAGTTAAAAGTGATAAAAGTGGATGATGTAAAATAATCTTGAAGCCAGGCATGGTGGAGCATGCTTGTAATCCCAGCATTTGGGAGGCTGAGACTGGAGGATCTGGGTTCGGGGCCAGCTTCAGCTGCTTAGTGAGACCCTGTTTCAAAATAAAGAATAAAAAAATAGGGCTGGGGCTGTAGCTTGGAGGTAGAATGCCCCCAGGTTCCATCCCCAGTACCGCCAAAAAAATACCATCCTAGCTCCAAACTATATCCCCAGCCCTATTTTTTATTCCTTATTTGGAAACAGGGTCTCACTAAGTTGGGGAGGGCCTCACTAAGTAGCTGAGATGGGCTGCAAAACTGTGATCCTCCTGCCTCAGCCTCCCAAGTACTAGGATTACAAGCGTGTGGTACCACGCCTGGCTGCAAGCATTTTTAAAAGTTTAAAAGAATAAAATAGGGCTGGAGGTTTATCTCGGAGGTAGAATGCCCTTGGAATTAATCCCCAGTAAAACACACACAGACACACACACACACACACACACACACACACACACACGAAGAAAAAGAGGAAGAAAAACTGCACATCCAGAGCAAAGTGGCAAAGTTTCACTAATGACGGTCTTAGAGCACCACCACTGATAGTTTTAAATTGCCTGAGCTATCCCACAAGTAATAAATATTAAAATACTTACCAATAAGAAGACTTTTTAGTCTTCTATAGTCTTCTGTTACATCGAAATCATCACCAGCAAATATCAACATGGGTTTTGTTCCCTCGGGACATTTACTGTTCTATGAAAAAAACACATAATTTTACAATTATTGAAGTCGAGACTTTATATGCTGACTTCAAGGCAGTCAATAATCATCATATACAGAAATCTGTCCTCAAATTAAATTACCTGTGCTAAAACTATAACTGCAAATACTGACATGAGACTTAAATAAGAACACAGTAGAATTTTTAAGCTTATATATTTTTGGACTAAAAAATAACTGAACTAGATGCAGTGGTAGGCCTATACTCCAAGCTACTCAGGAGGCTGAGGGGGGAGGACTGCTTGAGACCAGGAGTTCTAAGACCATCCTGGACAACATAGCAAGACTCCATCTCAAAAATAATACCAATAATTCATTTACATTATCAAGTCATAAATGGTTAAAGAATGATATAAATTACTTAAAGTCTATACAGAAAATAAAATTTAAAACTAAATTTGAAAAAAAAAAAAAAACTCCAAACAACACAAATCACAAAATCACACTCTAATAATCAATATTCCAGAATCAAAATAAATTTTATTTTGATTACTTGAAAAACTATGGCTGGCCATAGTGGCGCACCCTTGTAATCCCAGTACTTGGGAGTCTGAGACAGAAGGATCACAAGTTCATGGCCAGCCTCAGCTACTTGGTGAGGCCCTCCACAACTTAGTGAGATTCTGTTTCAAAATAAATAAAAAATTGGGCTGGGGGTGTAGCTCGGAGATGGAATGCCCCTTGGTTCAATCCCAAGGACCACAAAAAATAAAAATAAAGTAAATATAAAATAAAGCTGTACTTCTATTAGAGCATGCCAGAATAAAAACATGAAGCTCTTTGTAGACAAAATTTAAGTACTCTTCATCACAAGATGTCTTTATTGGCCAAGAGCAACATTACACAATGCTTTCTATTCTTATGACTAGTAGCTTACCTTAATATCTTTTAGAGACACAAACTTCTCAATACCCAATTCAATCATATCCAGCACATGGTAGTCATACATACGACCTAAAAGGAAAAATGCATTTTTAAGCATGATTTTTCCCAAATAGCCATCTTATTTGTGTGCACTTACCAATGTTTAAATTAGTCTTAATATCTTTCTCTCTAGACTCCCCCAAAGGAGTTCCCTTTCTTAAAATTTCAACTCTCCTTAAATTGGATTGTTATTAGTCATGATAAGAACCTTAGAAAGCACTTAGTCCAGATCTTTCTTTGTGTGTGTGTGTGTGTGTGTCACTGGGGATTGAATCCAGGAGCATTCTACCTCCAAGCTACACCTCAGCCCTATTTTATTTTTATTTTGAAGCAGAGTCCACTAGATTGATGAGTGTCTCGATACTTGCTGAGGTTGTCCTTGAACCTGTGATCCTCCTGTCACAGCCTCCCAAGTACTGGGATCACAAGTGTGCCTGGCCAACTCCTTTATTTTAAAGAAGAATAAATGGGGGCTAGAGATGTAGCTCAGTGATAACGTGCTTAGCATGCATGAGCTCTTGGGCTCGATTTTCAGAACCAAAATGAAGACCCACAGAGGGTAAAGGACTTGCCTCAGCCTGTTCATTATGTCAGATCAGATCTCAATATACCCAGACAAGGGCTCTCTCTCTTTTTTTGGCGGGGGAGGGTGAGGGCTGGGGATTGAATCTACCTCCAAGCTATACCTTCGGGATGATTTTAATTTTTATTTGGAAACAGAGTCTCGCTAAGTTGCTGGGGCTGGCTGCAAACCTATAATCCTCCTGTTTTAGCCTCCCAAGTACTGGGTTTACAGGCAAGGGCTCTTAAATGCATTTATTCAGCCAGTCATGGTGGTGCAGGCTTGTAATTCAGGTACTTATTTGGGAGAATCATAGGTTTTCAGACAGCCTCAGCAACTTAGCAGGGCCTTCTGCAATTTAGTGAGACCCCTAAAACAGGGCTAGGGGTGTAGTTCAACGGTAAAATGCCCCTGGGTTCAATCCCCAGTGCTATAAAACAAAGAAACAAACAGTATTTATTCAATTCCTATTAGGAAAGGATTAATTAATGTGGATAGACATGCTATATTATGTTCTACTCTACCCCAGTTTAGTACAAAAATATAATTCATATTCAAAAAAATCTACAACTTAGTCAGGTGTGGCACACACTTGTAATTCTAGTACTTGGGAGGCTGAGACAGAAGGATTGCAGGTTCTTGGAGAGCCTCAATAACTTAGGCCCTCCGCAACTTAGCGAGACTGTTTCAAAAAAAGGGGGTGAGAAGGGTTGGGGTGTAGCTCAGAGGTAGAATACCCTTGGGTTCCATCCTTGTACCACACACACACACACACACACACACACACACACACACACACACACACACAAACCCTGCAACCTGAGGTAGGGTAACTTTTCCCCAGACTGCAGTTGGACACACGTCATGTGGGAGCTCAGTGACATGCAATGTAAATATAAGGAAATGTTGTTGCATCTACACTGAGTAAGTGAGAGATGCTGAGAGCAGGGAGAAGCCAGACTTCTGTTTAAACCAGATCTTGTTTCAGAAGTAATGGAATTCTAAGAAGCATTAATAATCAAGGAATTCTTTCATATTGTTTCTTACTTGTGTTATTTTGCTGTATTGGCAGGGTAATATTTATATGCCCCATTCTTTTTTTCTTTCTTTTTTTTTTTTTTTGCAGTACTGGGGATTGAACTCAGGGGCATTCTACCTTCGAGCTATACCCCCAGCCCTATTTTTTATTCTTTATTTTGAAACAGGGTCTCACTAAGTTGCGGAGTGCCTCACTAGGTAGTGAGGCTGGCCTCGAACCCCGATCCTCCGGTTTCAGCCTCCCAAATGCTGGAATTATAAGCATGCGCCACCACGCCCGGCTTGCCCCATTCTTTACCTGGAAATTATTTCTTCCTTTTTTATTTTGTGGTACTGGGAATTAAACCCGGGGTCTCACACACACTAGGCAAGTGCTCTACATTGAGCTATACCCCAGGTTGAAAATTATTTTATTAAATGTCACAAGGTTCCAGGTATGGTGGCACATGTCTGCAACCCCAGTACGTGCAAGGCTGAGACGGGGGGATTACAGGTTTGAGGCCAGCCTCAACAATTTAGCAAGACTCTGTTTCAAAAGTAAAAAATAGCCAGGTGTGGTGGAGCACGCTTGTAATCCCAGTACTTGGGAGGCTGAGCCTGGAGGATCTGGGTTTGCAGCCAGCCTCAGCTGCTTAGTGAGGCCCGCCGCAACTTAGTGAGACCCTGTTTTAAAATAAAGAATAAAAAAATAGGGCTGGGGCTGTAGCTCGGAGGTAGAATACCCCTGGGTTCCATCCCAAAATAAATAAATGAATAAATAATTAAATAAATAATGCAAGGTAACCATTTCTAAACTCTTCTACAATGAAACAGCCCTGATTCATCAAGACTTTTCCTTTAATTTCTCAGTATGGCCTTGTTCTGCTGTAAGATTCACAGAACTAAACCTTATGTAACATTGAGGGTATTTTTTTTTTTTAGTTATCCCTAATAAAAATGTTGAATGGAATGGAATTAAAGACCAAGAACTAAAAGGAAACATAAGTTCCACTTACCCAACACATTCATTCATTCAACAAATACCTACTGAGTGCCTATAACATATGCGCCAGTGCTCCTGAGGGGCTGAGGAGATAGTGGTGAATAAACTGACCCAAATCACTGCCCCATGGAGGCACCCTTTTTTTTTTTTTTTGCGGTACTAGGGATTGAACTCAGGGGCATTCTACCTCCGAGCTATACCCCCAGCCCTATTTTTTATTCTTTTTTTTTTTTTTTTTGGTGGTACTGGGGATTGAACTCAGGGGCGTTCTACCTCCGAGCTATACCCCCCCCCCTATTTTTTATTCTTTATTTTGAAACCGAGTCTCACTAAGTTGTGGAGTGCCTCACTAGGTAGCTGAGGCTGGTCTCGAACCCAGATCCTCCGGTCTCAGCCTCCCGAATGCTGGGATTACAAGCTTACAAGCGTGCGCCACCACGCCCGGCTTTTTATTCTTTATTTTGAAACCCGGTCTCACTAAGTTGAGGAGTGCCTCACTAGGTAGCTGAGGCTGGCCTTGAACCCGTATCCTCTGGTCTCAGCCTCCCAAATGCTGGGATTACAAGCGTGCACCACCACACCCGGAGGCACCCTTCTACCAAGGGACAAAGGCCAGGATAAACAGGGGTATGCTGGTTGGTGAAATCAGAATACAAAACCATATAAAGAGGAGGAAACCAACAAAATCAAATTCAATACAAAAAATACAATCAGAATACAAAACCATATAAAGAGGAGGAAACCAACAAAATCAAATTCAATACAAAAAATACAGCATTTTACAGCTGGAGTTCAGTAAATTAAATACATAGTTATGACTGGGAAGGGATATATATAGTATCAGTCATGCAATAAACATTTATTGAGTCATATAGACTCTTCTAGGCAATTTCTTCTGGTAATCTGAAGTACCTAATCTCAAGGAGCTCAAATTCAAGAGTAACAAAGACAGAGCAGTGACCTGAGTGACAACTGACCAAAGTGTGGACTGTGAACTATGGGCAGGAAGTGCACCCAGCCTAGATGTGGAGAGAAGGGGTCGTCACACATCGTTTCCTGAGGATAACTACCAAAGTATCCTGAAAGGAATGAGGGGACGGGGAAGAGAAAAGAAAGGAATGTGCCTTGTAAAGGGAAAACCACACACAAAATTAGTATCTGCAAACAGTTTCCTAAAGATGCAGCCAGATGCAGAATCTTTCACCTGTTAGGGTCATCAAATAGGTGTTACACTGGAAATCACATGATCAGTGGTATATCAGAAAGTTGGTTCCAGCAAAAGTTTGGGCAGAGCCAGGCGTGGTGGCACACGCTTGTAATCCCAGCATTTGGGAGGCTGAGACCGGAGGATCCGGGTTCGAGGCCAGTCTCAGCTACCTAGTGAGGCACTCCGCAACTTAGTGAGACCCTGTTTCAAAATAAAGAATAAAAAATAGGGCTGGGGGTATAGCTCGGAGGTAGAATGCCCCTGAGTTCAATCCCCAATACCGCAAAAAAAAAAAAAAAAAAAAAGTTTGGGCAGAAGACTTTTCACAAGAGAAACTGGGAAGAAGACAGCTGAAAGGCTCCAGCAAGTGGCAGGTGACAGGGGCCTCAACTCAGAAGAAGGGGTGTGTCCGAGAGCATAGAACTGAGGGCTATGAGTGATAGAACGTGCAGAGTTTATGAGTCACTGGTGTAAAAAGATGAAGGTGTGACGGCAAGAGACCTGGCAAGTCTCTTTTTCAAAATTACTCCCCAAACAAGAAATAGCGACTTCATGTTAAACTCTCAGTTTTTCATACCATGGGCACTTTCTGAATTTATTTTGACAAATTATTGTTTGGGGGAAATGAGTGAGCCAGAAACTACCTCAAATATTGCTGGGTCTGGATGCTACTAGAGGTCACCTCAGAGAAATAATTGATTTAGACGCAACAAAAAAATTTAACACACACCTGAGAGGATACCTCGCATTTGTAAATTCAGATGTTACAAATTTTAAAATCAAACACAGCACACAGTTATGTTATTGGAGAGGACAAATGTGCATCCCCAAAACAAACCAAAAACAATTATCTGAATATTGTGCAAGTGGAGACTTGTCATAGGGAAACACCCTCATTCCTTGGCCTGTGACCCAGAGGAGTACCTTCCAGTGGAATCACCTCAGGGACCATCTCCACTCCCTCCATGACTATTTCTGGGGAAGAGGATCTATCTGTTGGGTGGAAAATGAACCTTTGGGTTTCTCTTGTCCCTAATTAGTAGTGGTCTGTCCCCAGGGGATGCAAACTCCCTCTATCCATGACATAAGCAGTGAGGGCAAAGCGGCAGGAGGGTGTGCAGCCGAGTCCCTCCCCTCTCTCCTTCAAACGAAGAAGGTATTAGATGTCAGATGATGAAGGTATTGATGGTGATGATGGCAGCCAGAATTTATTTAAAATGGACTGTGCCTGACACTTTAGATGCTTTTTTTTGGGGTAGTACTGGGGATGGAACCCAGGGGCATTCTACATCCAAGCTAGACCCCCGGTCCTATTTTTTATTCTTTATTTTGAAACAGGGTCCCACTAAGTTATGGAGGGCCTTACTAAGCAGCTGAGGCTGGCCATGAACCCAGATCCTCCGGTCTCAGCCTCCCAAGTATTGGGATTACAAGCGTGCGCCACCACGCCCGGCTTCCTAGATGCTTTGTATTATTAACTAGCTTACTTTGTTTTGTGCTACATCAAGGGACTAAGTCATTTATAAATAATAATAATAACAACAACAACTGATTTTTCAGAGTTCTAGAGGCTAGGAAACCCAAGATTGAGGGGGCAGCATCTGGTGAAGGTCTCTTGCTGGGTCATAACATGGCAAAAGGTGTCACATTGGAGGAGAGGTAGTGACCACCTCGTCCTTTTATCTGGAACCCGCTCCCTTGACAGCAGTACTCATCCACGGAAGAGGACAGAGGCCTCCTGATCTGCTCACTTTGTAATGCCGCCACCTCTCAACACCATGGCACTGGGACTCCAGAGGACAAATTCAAGCCACAGCTAAATCACTCAATAGCCACAGCAATTCAATGAGACACCAACTCTGTTGAGGAAACTGAGGCACTGAAATTTGAAAACTTGTTCAAAATCACACACATGTAGAGGGTGGTAAGGCTGGAATTTGGGCCCAGAGCCCTCACTCTTAGTCAGTATGCTAAACTGACTTTTAACTGATTTAACCCAAAGTAATACATAGTCTATATTAAGAAGGTATGCTTGTAATTGAAGTACTTTGGAGGCTGAGACAGGAGGATCACAGATTCAAGGACAGCATCAGCAACCTTGCAAGACACTGTTTCAAAATAAAAAATAAAATAGGTCTAGGGGTGTAGTGTGGTGGTGCATGCCTGTAATCCTAGTACTTGGGAGGCTGAGACAAGAGGACTGCAGGTCAAAGCCAGCCTTGGCAACTTAATAAGGCTCCCAGCAACCTACTGAGACCCTGTTTTCAAATAAAAAATAGAATTAGGCTAGGAGTATAGCTTAGAGGTAGAATGCCTCTGGGTTCAATTTCCAGTACCAAAAAAAAAGAGGAGGAAGAGGAAGAGGTCAGGCACGGTGGTGCATGCCTGATGCCTGTTATCCCAGTACTTGGGAAGCTGAGATAGGGGAATTGCAGGTTAGCCTTCCATAGGAGGAAGTATGTGGATAAAATCTAAGTTTGAAAATTGAAAATATATCCATATAAGCATATTGTTTAGAAAAATGAAGACAATCATAAAAAATACATAAAAGAGTTGAAAGCTGCTGCCTTTGGAGCAGGGCTGCCAGGGAGAGGGAAATTCTTATTAAAGAAATCTGATCTTTCATACTATATACATATACAACTTTGATAATCAAAAAATTAACTCTAGGGAAAAAACTAATACCAATTTGTTGAAATTAATCAGGCCATATGACCTTTAAAAAGTCCTTTTAAAAACCATATGATCCATTTATGATGAAATGATTTAATAAAACTATCCAGCAAATAGCATCTGCTGAGAATAGGAGTCACGATGATGGTATGGCCTGTCTCCAGACCTCAGAGCTCTGATCAAAATTCCTAGAACAGTTGAACTTGTGGATCAAGTATCAAATAGAGGCAGGTTCCCTAAGCCAAGTCAGAACACAGCTTCTCCTGATTGAGGGTGGAGCACAAAAATGTTTATGCTCCTTAACTAGTTTCATTTCACCAAGAATAATAGTTTAATTATTACCAGGCATGGTGGTACATGCTTGTAATCCCAGCATTTGGGAGGCTGAGACCGGAGGATCCGGGTTCTCGGCCAGCCTCAGCTACCTAGTGAGGCACTCCGCAACTTAGTGAGACTCGGTTTCAAAATAAAGTAAAAAATAGAGCTGGGGGTATAGCTCGGAGGTAGAATGCCCCTGAGTTCAATCCCCAGTACCGCAGGAAAAAAAAAAAAAAAAAAATCAATATCACATGGTAGCAAACAAAACAAATAACTACTTTGGAGCTTACCGGTTACAGTCTTGAATCCTGAATATCATCAGTAATCTGAATCACAGAGCTGACTATATGAGTGAAAACATTAAGAAGTGAATGATACTTACCAATTACTAGATTATTTGGCCGCTTCTTATTATGGGAACCAAACATGAATAAAGAACAATCTGACTTTTTTGAAAAGAACTCCTATAAAATCAAATGAAAAATAAGAACTTTAAGAAGAATCTTACTTCTGAGCTTTTTAAAAACATGTATCAGTTCTTTTCAGTGGAAGTTAAAGACTAAACAAATTATACAGAAATAAACAGAAAAAATATTTTTGGCTTTTTACTTCAAATATTCTGATTTGAGTTACATATGGAAAAGATTTATGTTTCTTGTGTGTGTGCGCATGTGTGTATGTGTGTGTGTGTGTGTGTGTGTGTGTATGGTATTGGGGACTGAACCCAGGGGTGTACCTCTGGGCCACACCCCCAGCCCTTTTTTCAAACAGTTCACTAAGTTGCATGGCATGTGCCACAACACCCAGCAAGACTTACTAAAAATACATGAAAACCATTAGGTTAATAAGTCAGAACATTTATTTGAAGATATGTACTCATTTTCAAGTAGCCCACCAAGTTCATCATTTGCTGAACAATCCTTTCACTCAGAACATTAGTACTATTATCCATTATCAACATGGTGTTTGGGATATTTGTAATTGTATTCATGAGCTTACAATGCACATTGCCACTTTGTATTGCAAACTGCAGCTACAAGGGGATCTGGCCCTAGAATCTCCAGTTCCATGTGGTAGACCCAGGTAGGACTGACAGATCTATGATACTACAATGTAAAAGCTTTCTTCTCTGGTTCTCAAATGTATTGGCTTCCATTACAGATTCAAGAAGAGTGAAAATATAGTTATGAAGTTTCAATCCTATACAGCTTCTTCCATACTATGCCAATACTATCTACATCCCACATACTTTGGCTCAATTTAAATTTCATCCTAGCCGGGCGTGGTGGCGCACACTTGTAATCCCAGCATTCGGGAGGCTGAGACCGGAGGATCCTGGTTCGCAGCCAGCCTCAGCTACCTAGTAAGGCACTTAGTGAGACTCGGTTTCAAAATAAAGAATAAAAAATAGGGCTGGGTATAGCTCGGAGGTAGAATGCCCTTGAGTTCAATCCCCAGTACCGCAAAAAAAATAAATAAAAAATAAATTTCATCCTATGTAAGAGAACTTTTTTTTGCGGTACTGGGGATTGAACTCAGGGGCATTCTACCTCTGAGCTATATCCCCAGCCCTATTTTTTATTCTTTATTTTGAAACAGGGTCTAAGTTGCAGAATGCCTCACTAGGTAGCTGAGGCTGGCCGCGAACTCGGATCATCTGGTCTCAACCTCCCAAATGCTGGAATTACAGGCGTGCGCTACCACACCCAGCTCGTAAGAGAACTTTGATACATAAAATAATTAGAATTAGAGCAGTAAATGACTTAAAAAAAAACAAGGACAAGAAAAGCAATATAGAAAAATCACTGAAATAAAAAGTTAATTCTTGAGCCCAGCATGGTGGTACACACTTGTAGCCAGCCTCACTACTTAGTAAGACCCTGTTTCAAAATAAAAAAATAAAATAGGGTGGGAGTATAGCTCAGAGGTAGAATGTCCCAGGGTTCAATCTCCAGTACTGAAAAAAAAAACAAAACAAAAAAACCACCCCAGCCTATATTGCTGAGGTTGTCCTTGAACCTGCGATCCTCCTGTTTTGGCCTCCTAAATACTAGGATTATAGGCATGCAACACCATGCCTGGCTTAATATTTTTTAAAAAATCACTAATTAAAGCCAGGCGTGGCGGCTCATGCTTGTAATCCCAGCATTTGGGAGGCTGAGACCGGAGAATCCAGGTTCGCGGCCAGCCTCAGCTACCTAGTGAGGCACTCCACAACTTAGTGATACCCTGTTCCAAAATAAAGAAAAAAAATAGGGCTGGGGATATAGCTCAGAGGTAGAGTGCCTGAGTTCAATTACTAGTAACACACACACACACACACACACACACACACACACACACACAAATCACCAATTAGAGCCATGTATAGTGGTGCACGCCATAAGTAATCCCAGTACTTGGGAGGCTGAGACAGGAAAATTACAGGTTCGAGGACAGTCTCAGCAAGTAATTAGACTCTCATCAACCTAGCAGACCCTGTTTTAAAATAGAAATAAAATAGGGCTGGGGGTGTAGCTCTGAGTTCAATCCCCAATACCACAAAAAACAAAACAAAAAACCCCCACAAATTAGGAATACAACATGAATTAGTATAAATAATCACTTATACATTGTCTTAAATCAGGATTCTTGTACTTACCAGTGATGTCTGATCCTCAAATGGTCTTGTAATATTTTTCCTAAGAATATTAAAAATATGACACCATCTTGATAAGTAAATTCATTAAAGAAAAATGTTACGTAAAACAATTTTATTTTCAGATGATTTAAAGAAACTAAAAATATATTCTTTCTGATATTTATTCAGTAACTATCATATACCAGGTAAT
Organism: Graphiurus murinus; assembly: GCA_004027655.1. Taxonomy (NCBI): domain Eukaryota; kingdom Metazoa; phylum Chordata; class Mammalia; order Rodentia; family Gliridae; genus Graphiurus; species Graphiurus murinus. Next base: position 24,490 of record PVLC010015131.1, read on the forward strand.
GTCTCAGAACCCAGAGATGCTATAATCTAGCACCTAGTCAAGTAAGATGCTTACTTTCATGAAGCTTATATTCTAGTGGAAAAATAAATACTTTTTTTTGTGTGCGTGCGGTACTAGGTATCATACCCAGGGGCATTCTACCTCCAAGCTACACTTCTAGCCCTTTTTAAATTTTTTTTATTCTGAAACAGGGTCTCGCTAGGTTAATGAAAGTGTCACTAAAGCTGGGCTTGGTGGCGCACACTTGTAATCCCAGCATTTGGGAGGCTGAGACCGGAGGATCCGGGTTCGAGGCTAGCCTCAGCTACCTAGTGAGACACTCTGCAACTTAGTGAGACCCTGTTTCAAAATAAAGAATAAAAAATAGGGCTGGGAGTATAGCTCGGAGGTAGAATGTCCCTGAGTTCAATCCCCAGTACCGCAAAAAAAAAAAAAGTGTCACTACTTGCTGAGGCTGTCCTAGAACCTGTGATCTTCTTGTCTCAGCCTCTCAAGTATTGGGATTACAAGTCTGTGCCACCATACCCAGTTTAAGTACATTTAAAAAATAGTGAGTGTTAGCTGGGTATGGGAGAATTGCAGGCTTAAGGAGAGCCTCTAGCGAGACCTTGTTTCAAAATAAAAATTAAAAAATAGGGCTGGGGGTGTAGCTTGGAGGCAGAATGCCCCTGGGTTCAATCCCCAGTACAAAATAAATAAATAAATAAATAAATAAGCAGTGATTCTTGCAACAAAAATAATACAAACTATCATATTGGTGTACAGAGCAGAAAATGACAATTTGAGCTGAGACCTGATTCATAACTTAGTCATGGAACCAGGCATAATGGCACACCCTTGTAATCCCAGTACATGGGAGGCTGAGACAGGAGGATTGCAGGTTTGCAGCCAGCTCAGCTAGTTAGTGAGGCCCTCCACAACTTAGTGAGACCCTGTTTCAAAATAAAAAATAAATAAAGCTAGGTATGGTGGCGCACGCTTGTAATCCCAGTACTTGGGAGGCTGAGACAGGAGGATACTGCCAGGTTCTCAGCCAGCCTCAGTTACTTAGTGAGGCCCTCCACCAACTTAGTGAGACCCTGTTTCAAAATAAAGAATATAGGGCGTGGTGGCGCACGCTTGTAATCCCAGCATTTGGGAGGCTGAGACCGGAGGATCCGGGTTCGAGGCCAGCCTCAGCTACCTAGTGAGGCACTCCGCAACTTAGTGAGACCCGGTTTCAAAATAAAGAATAAAAAATAGGGCTGGGGGTGTAGCTCGGAGGTAGAATGCCCCTGAGTTCAATCCCCAGTACTGCAAAAAAAAAAAAAAAAAAAAAATATAAAATAGGGCTGAGGTAGAATGCCTCTGGGTTCAATCCATAGTAAGGCAAAAACAAACAAAACTTAGTCATGGGAAGTTTTGAGATTAAGGTTACTCCAAGAGGGAACAGAATATGCAAATATGTTTCAAAATAAAGAATAATAATAGGGCTGGGGGGTGTAGCTCAGAGGTAGAATGCCCCTAAATTCAATCCCCACTACTGGGGGAAAAAAATCATTTGTTGGCTACGTGAGAATGTGACAAGGTAGAACAATTTAAGCAACAAAATAATGATCCCACTGGATTATAAACCAGAAGAATTGTTGTTGTTTTGGAGTACTGGATATTGAACCTAGAGGTGTTCTTCTTCCAAGCTACATCCCCAGCCCACTTTTTTAAAAACCAGGGTCTAAGTTGTTGAGGGTAGCCTTGAACCTGCAATCTGCCCACCTGGCCTCCCAAGTATTAGAATCACAGGCATATGCCACTAGGCTCAGCTCAGAAGAATACACCGAGTCCACAGTGATCTTACTAAGGGACGGTGTAGACGGGACAGACTTTCCTTCAGAATTCCTACTAATATACATAGAAGAAATGAAGGAAATACAGTCATCATTAGAGCTCCATAGTAACCGCCACCACACACACAGTCCATGGATGGATCCAAACATTTTTCTTTCAGTACTGGGGATTGAATCCAGGGGCTCTCTGCCACTAAGTTATATCTCTACCTCTCCCTCTTCTGGTGCTGGGGATTGAACCTAGGGACATTCTGCCTCCAAGCTACACTTTGAGCCTTTATTTTTTATTTTATTTTGAAACAAGGTCTTGCTAAATTTCTGAGGCCAGCCTCAAACCTTCAAGACTCCTGTATCAGCCTCCAAAGTATTAAGATTACAAGCATGCACCACCATGCCTGGCTGGATGCTAAAATTAATAATTAATGGCATATGACTTGGGAGGCTGAGAAAGGAGGATCACAGAGTTGAGACCAGCCTCAGCAACTCAGTAAGACTCAGCAACCTAGCAAGATCCTGTTCTAAAACAAAGAATAAAAAGGGAGCCAAGTGTGGTGGTGCATGCCTGCAATCCCAGTACTTGGGAGCTGAGACAGGAGGATCGCAGGTTTGAGACCAACCTCAGCAACTTAGCAAGACACTGTTTCAAAATAAAAAATAAGAAGCTGGGATTTGTGGTGCATGCCTGTAATCCCAGGAGTGGGGAGGATGAGACAGGAGGATTGCAGGTTCAAGAAAGAAGTTGACTTAACCCAAGGGGATGGACAGGGGTGGGAGAGAGACACCCTAATGCACATGATGTACTTTCACAAATATATCAAGGTCAACCACTAAACTGAACTTGAGAAGGAAGGAGGGCGAGGGAGTGGGGTGGGAATTGGGGAAGGGGGTAAATGAGAAATGCGTGTATGTATGCCTTAAGCCTTTATCAGCTTGTACCTAACAAAGATGTATGTTTACAAGGCACCAATTATTATATAAAAAAAATAATAAAAAAGAACAGCCTCAGCAAGTAGTGAAACTCTCATTAACCTAGCAAGATCCTGTTTCAAAATTAAAAATAAAATAAAATAAAAATAAAAAATAGGGCTGGGGGTGTAGCTCAGAGGTAGAATGCCCGTGGATTCAACCCTCAGTTCTGAAAATAAATAAATTAAATAATAATAAAAATAGAGCCAGGGGTGTAGCTCGGAGGTAGAATGCTCCCTGGGTTCAATTCCTAGTACCACAAAATAAATAAAATTTATAAGTAAAAGTCTCATAAAAAAGAAGATACAGTTCGCCCTCTGTATCTGTGAGTTCAGCATCCATAAATTCAACTGGGGATAGAAAACATTAGCAAAAAACATCATGTCTGTGTTCTGTGCACTTTTGTGCCTTGTTGTTATTACCTAAATGACAGAACATAACAACCATGCATTTACACTGTATTAAGTTTATAAGTAACCTAGAGATGATTTAAAGTATATGGGAGGATGTGCATAGGTTATGAGCAAATATACCATTTTATATAAAAGGACTTAAGCATTCATGGATTTTGCTATTCAGTGGGTGTCCTGAAACCAATCCCCAATATGAATACTGAGGGACGACTATATTTGCATAGTCTGCAAAGTCTCAAAGTATCTCCTCCAAATATTTACTAACTACAATTAGAAAAATAAGTTGATAAGGGAGGCAACCACTCAACAAACACCACTTTAATCAAGCTTTACACTACCAGTATAAGACATACTGAAAGCCGGGCTTGGTGGGGCACGGTTGTAATCCCGATACTTGGGAGGCTGAGACTGGAGGATCTGGGTTCGAGGCCAGCCTCAGCTGCTTAGTGAGGCCCTCCGCAACTTAGTGAGACCCTGTTTCAAAATGAATAAAAAATAGGGCTGAGGGTATAGCTCAGAGGTAGAATGCCCCTGAGTTCAATCCCTAGTACGGAAAAAAAAAAAAAATAAATAAAAAAAATAAAAACTAGGGGAGACATAATATTTAAATGCAATGTGGGATCCTAGAAGAGAAAGAAGACATTCATGGAAAAACTGGTGCAAACCAAGTAAGTGTTTAATTGAGTTAACATTATCATACCAATCTTAAATTTCTCAGTTGTGATAATTGGACTATCATTAGGCAAGATGTAACATTAAGGGAAGTTGAGTGAAGGATATACAGAAACTTATTTTTGCAATTTTCTGTAAATCCACAATTATTTCAAAATAAAATATATATGTTATGATTATAACCATGTAAGAATATTCAATCCAAATGAAAAACCAGAATTAAAATATTAATAGTTGTATGTAAGGAACTACATTCCTTCCAAATACTCCACAAAGTGGTTGCTTTTTATAATTTATAATAAACAAAATAATTTAAAATAAAGTAAAAAAACATCATGACTTACTTTTTATAGAGAACGCCATACGGTTTTTTCAGTGCATACTGTAAAATATAATTTATAGCTTTCAAAAATAAAGTATTATAACATTCTTCCTATAAGATTGCTTTGATCACGGAATTATCCTGTTTTGAGGCCTTCTGCTTGGCTCCCTTTTGATTACTTACAAAAACTTGTAACATAAGCTTAGTAATATTCTAACTTAGACAGGACTTTCTTAATTCTTTGTTCCTATGCCCTTTCAATAGTCTATCCAAGCCGGGCGTGGTGGCGCACGCTTGTAATCCCAGCATTCGGGAGGCTGAGACTGGAGGATCCGGGTTCGCGGCCAGCCTCAGCTACCTAGTGAGGCACTCCGCAACTTGGTGAGACTCGGTTTCAAAATAAAGAATAAAAATTAGGGCTGGGGGTATAGCTCGGAGGTAGAATGCCCCTGGGTTCAGTCCCCAGTACCGCAAAAAAAAAAAAAAAAAAAAAAAAAATAGTCTATCCAACTTAAATTCCTTTCATAAAGAGACAATAGAATGGAAATAATTTTGTCTGGAGTTAAGTCAGAAACAGTCACAATGATGACAACCAGAATACTAGCCAGAGTTTATTTTATTTTTTGCAGTGCTAAGGATTAAACTTACGGCTTTAATGCAAGCTGGGAAAGTGCTCCTTGCCAGAGTTTAAACACAGCCCTTAAAAAAATTTCTTTTATCACCCTTCTTCACTATTTTTCCCCACTTCTTTCTACTCATCCAGTACTAATCACTTATTACCTGTATGGCCTATACTGCGCTACCAAAGGGAATAGCAAAGATCTAAGGCACTATCTTATAATAGAGAAAGGAGTCAATGAGAGAAACATTGAAAAATAAAGTGAAAAGATCATTCATCAACTATCAGAGCTAGCAAAGAAAAAAAATCTGCCCCTCCCTTGGGTACTGTGGATTGAATTCAGGGGTATTCTACCTCTAAGCTACACCTCTAGCCCTATTGTTTTTTTTTTTTTTTTTTTTTTTTTTTTTGCGGTACCGGGGATTGAACTCAGGGGCATTCTACCTCCGAGCTACGCCCCAGCCCTATTTTTTATTCTTTATTTTGAAACCGAGTCTCACTAAGTTGCGGAGTGCCTCACTAGGTAGCTGAGGCTGGCCGCGAACCCGGATCCTCCGGTCTCAGCCTCCCGAATGCTGTGATTACAAGCGTGCTCCACCACGCCCGGCTCCTATTGTTTTTTTTAAACAAGGTCTAAGTTGATGAGAGTCTGATTACTTGCTAAGGCTGTCCTTGAACCCGTGATTCTCCTGTCTAAGCCTCCCAAGTACTGGGATTACAGGTGCACACCACCATTCCTGGCTAAAACCTGCCTTTTTAAGTTCTAAAACCTTTGATGATTCTTTTCTGCCAAACATTTCTCTATCTCAATATAATGAACATTACCACCTTCTCTTGACAACTCAGTCATCTTTTGTGTGTGTGTGTGTGTGTGTGTGTGTGTGTGTGTGTGTGTGTGGTACTAGGGATTGAACTCAAGGGCACTGTACCTCTGAGCTACACCCTTAGCCCTATTTTTATTTGGAAACAGGATCTCACTAAGTTGACTAAGTTGCTGAAGCTGGCTTTGAACCTGTAATCCTCCTGTCTTAGCCTCCCAAGTACTGAAATGACAGGCATGAGCCACCACACCTAGCCTCAGTCATTATATTAACTATAATATCTGTAATAGTGCGCTGTACTTAGAGCTTACTTAAATATGTAAGGGTCACTGTGTTGACAGGATACAGGAAAGAGACAGTGTCCAGTAAAAATAATGATTCAGACAAACATTTCAAAACATGATGAGCACATATTAGGTATTCATATATCTGGACTGACTATCATGTTTAATAGCATATGGAGTTTAATATAAAAATTTTAATAAGTTTAAAAACATATTCAGCTGGTGTGACGGCAGATGCTTGTAATCCCTATACTTGGGAGGCTGAAACACGAGGATCACAGGTTTTAGGTCAGACTCAGTAATGTAGCAAGACCCTGTTTCAAAACTTTAAAAAAGGGCTGGGGTATAGCTCAGAGGTAGAACACTGCTAGGTTCAATCCCTAGCATTCAAAAAGAAAACAAAGCATATTAAATTATTTAGTTGACTTAGGTCAAAGAATGTATCAGCAGCCAGACGTGATGGCACACACCTGTAATCCCAGTACTTTTGAGGCTGAGATAGGAGGACTGCAGGTTCATAGTCAGCCTCGGCAACTCAGAAAGTTTCTGAGCAAGTTAGTGAGACCTGTTTGCAAATAAAAAATAAATAGGGGTAGGGATGTAGTCTGGGTGTAGAAAGCCCCTGGGTTCCATCCCCAATACCATAAACCAAAAAGCCTATCAGATGTACTCAAGGCTTAAATATTGAACTATATACTAGATATTTCCATATGCTATGCCTTTCATTCACTGGTTAAAAACTGATAGCCTGGTGTAGTGGTGCACACTTTTTAATTCCAGCCTTAGCAATTTGTGAGGCCCTCCACAATTTAGTGAGACCCTGTTTCAAAATAAAGGATAAAACAGAGCGGCAGGTATAGCTCAGAGGTAGAATGCCCCTGGATTCAATTCCCAGTACCACACACATACACACACAAAAAAAACTTACAGATTACCTACCATGTCTACATATTGGACTAGACATCAAGTTACAGAAGTAGAAAAAAAGACTTTATCTTCACTATTTAAATTAGATAATTAAAGCCGGGCATGGTGGCGCACGTTTGTAATCCCAGCATTTGGGAGCCCAGAGGATCCGGGTTCGCGGCCAGCCTCAGCTACCTAGTGAGGCACTCTGCAACTTAGTGAGACCCTGTTTCAAAATAAAGAATAAAAAATAGGACTGGGGGTGTAGCTCAGAGGTAGAATGCCCCTGGGTTCAATCCCCAGTACCGCAAAATAAATAAATAAATAAGTTAGATAATTAGAGCATTATCACCTTTCCTTCCAAACCTGCTCCAGCGGATACATTCTCTAACTGGCATTACTGCCAATCAGGCACTTAGCCAGAAACCTGAGAAATAATTCTTCTCACCAATGCCCAATCTCTTCTGCAGTCAAACATTTATTCTCTTATCAACTCTCATTTCAGTATCATCAAGAGACTGCAGAAAAAGCTCTTTATCAGGTAATAGTCACTTAGTTGCCTAAATTTGCTCTCAGGATTCTCTAATCAAGCCAATTAAATGAACTAATCATATCTCCACTAAAATCCTTCAATGACTCCACAGGGTTTTCAGAACAAAACTCAAGACTCCATGTTAATATGATTCCTGCCTCTCCTTTCACCAGCCCCAATTATTTGCAATTCTTCAAATGCATTATGCTCCTTCACATTCCCTTTTGCACAAACTTCTTCCTTAGCCTTGGAAGCCATTTTCTTCCTCTCTGCCTTCTTGCTCAAATTCCTCCTTCAAGCAGCTTAAGTGTTGTCTCTGGAAGGCCCACTTTGTGTGTTCCCCATGTGAACTGTCTCTCATGCTACCCTACTTTATTCACAATACTATAATATTTACATGTGTCTCTCACTAAAATTACTAAAGGGAGGAACTGTGTCTTATCTATTAATTCCCAGTACCCGGGATAATAACTGGTACTACTGAATGAATAAATATATGGTAATATTCAGTTATTTCACTTTATAATTAGGTATGTTCCTAAGAGGACTGGTTATGTAGCTCAGTGGTAAAGCACTCTTCACCTAACGATTGCATGGCCCTGGGTTTGAAACCTAGCCCTATGGGGTAAAAAACCATATATACCAGTGATGTTTTCCTAAAATGTGTATAAACCAAAATTTAGTAATTAAAATCAGTTTATGATTACTAAGAGAACTAGCTGCTTTAAGGAAAACCAGTAATCAGTGCCCTGGCAAAGCAGATAACCTCCACTTTCAGCTCCTTTCCCAGGATAATAGATCACAAGACAAGGCAAGCTTACTTACGTACTTCTCCAACGGCCAGCCTAATATGCTGAAAGATTCTAAAATAACGTCAGCACCATTTAAACAGTAAATATATATACATACCACATCTTTAAGTACTTGTGTCACTGTTGCACTTGCATTCCCCCCTCTAATCAGCATAGCATTCTTAATATTTTCATTGAGTTTTGGTTCTCTTTTCTCAAGGAATCTCTTGGCCCTTTTTGTTTTTGGCTTTCTGTTGGAAAAAGCACGATTCATAACAATTAAACATTTCCCTCATATTGCAAATCCAAGATAGGAATAATGAGCAAATCTTCAAAAAAATCAATAGACATTACATTCACATATTTATCAGTTAGGATTCTACTATTAAAACCTCACATTTTAAGGAGATATTAGTAAAAAAAAATTCCATTACTATTTGTGTGTACTCTATATTATATGTGGTTTATTACTTCTCACAAACCAGAAGCCAATGCAAATAACATCTAATATGTTTCATTAGCTGTCTGTTCCCTTATTAGACTTTATTTTTATTTATTTTTTTGTGGTACCGGGGATGGAACCCAAAGGCATTTTACCTCCAGGCTACTTCCCAACCCTGTTTTATTTTTTGTTTGGAAAATGGTCTTGCTAGGTTGATGAGGGTCTCACTACTTGGTGAGGTTGTCCTCGAACTTGCACTCCCCCTGTCACAGCCTCCCAAGTACTGGGATTTACAGGCCTGGGCCACCACACCCAGGTCCTATTAGACTTTAAACTAGTCTTAATCTTTGTAGTCCCAATACCTAGAAGTATAGCAGGTGTGCAAAATCTCTAAATCAACCACTAAAATGAAACAACAGGTTACACATTAACCAGGTAAATTCAAAGAAAACCACAGCAAGAAACTGCAGGATTATTTAGAAGTTCAATACATTTTTTTTTTTTTTTTCAGTACTGGAGGTTGAACTCAGGGGCATTCTACCTCCGAGCTATACCTCCAGCCCTAATTTTTTATTCTTTATTTTGAAACAGGGTCTCACTGAGTTGTGGAGTGCCTCACTTGGTAGCTGAGGCTGGCCGTGAACCCAGATCCTCCTGTCCCAGCCTCCCAAATGTTGGGATTACAAGTGTGCACCACCACGCCTGGCTTAGTCATTTTATTTTTTTGCAGTAGGTGAGAATGAACCCAGGAGCATTCTACCTCCAGGCTACACTCTTAGCCCTATTGTTTTTTTTTTTTTTTTAATTCTTTATTTGGAAACAGGGTTTCACTAAGTTGCAGAGGGCCTCACTAGGTAGCTAAGGCTGGAGACCCTGTTTCAAAATAAAAAAAAAAAAAAATAAGAGTTGGGTGTGGTGGTGTATAGTCAGAAATCCAGTACTTGGGAGGCTGAGATAGGGATCACAGGTTCCAGGGCAGCCTCAGCCAGTAGTGAGACTCATCAACATAGCAAGACTCTTTCAAAATCCTCGGAGATAGGTTCAATCCCCAGTACCACACACACACAAAAAGGCTGGTGGTGTAGCACTGTGGTAGAGGGCTCCCGAGTTCCATCCCCAGTACCGCAAAAGAAAAAAAGGAAAAAAAAAATTGGACGAATTCAGAACAGTGAGTACTCAGGGACAACGTGAGAAGTTAACTAGGTAACTAGAGAAGTGTGCAAGGTTGGAAGGAAAGAATATAAAGAGTATTTCCTACGTGCTGTAGCAAAGGCTTTATATACTTTCGCGAAACTCTCACAGCTCTAAGAAGCACGACTACTACAATCTCTAATTTAGATTTAGTGCGGTTTAGTGACCTAAAGTCACAAAGTTTTAAGTGCATACGCCCGGAGTGTCACCTAGATCTGTCAGATCCCGAGGCCTGTGCTCTTAACCCCTCATTCTACCATCTCCCTCGCACTTCACAAGCCAGATGTTAAATGGTTGGGATAGAGGCGGGCGTGGTGGCATATGCTTGTAATCCCAGTACTTGGGAAGGCTGAGCAGGAGGATAGTAAAGCCAGCCTCGAAATCTTGAGAGGTTCTCAGCAACCTAGTGAGACCCTGTTTCCAAATAAATAAAATCGGGCCGGGGTGTAACTTGGAGGTAGAATGCCTCTGAGTTCAATCTCTAGGCAGGGGGGCCGAGGAGGGGAGGCTGGGGTAAAAGCGGCCGTTGCCCCTTTTCCTCCCTGCAAGCCGTGGATTCCCGACGTGAATTCCCCGCAGCCTGCAGAAGCCAAGACCCGGGCTGGAGAATCGACAGGCCCCCGCCCAGCGCGACAACCAGGAAAAGGGAGGCAGAGGCAACACCACTCCCCTCACAAGGGACCCTTTTCCCGGCATTTCCCGGGCAGGGACTCAACGAACTTACACCACTCGATCTAAAGCGTCCATGACTATCACAACCCCGACGCCGGATGGATCTCCGCGCGGTTACAGGAGACAGGCGTGCTCCCCGCCTTAGGCGGAAACGGAAGCGGTGCGTGACGCAACTTCCGGAGACGGCCCCGCCCCAGCACTGACGGCCACTGTGGGTAGGATAGCGTTCTGTTGCCCTGGTTACGGATTTTTTTTTTTTTTTTAATGGTATTAGGTATAGAACCCAGGAGCTTTTTATCTTCGGACTACACTCCTAGCGTACCCCTGTTTTTTATTTTTTTATTTGGAAACAGGGTCTCGCTAAGTTGGTTAGAGCCTAAGTTGCTGAGGCTGGCTTCAGACCCAGGATTCTCCTGTCTAAGCCTCCCAAGTACTGGGATTACAGGCTTGCGCCACCACACTCGGCCTGATTACAGGTTTTTGTCTAGGGTTTTCCTGGTTACAGTTGTGAAGTTACATTTTAAGTGACTTTGTCACTCTCAGCTCCATGTTCACGCTTGTATGTATACACCTGGGGTCAGGTATACAAGTGTTCAGGGAACATAGGATGCTAGAAAGGTTGAAAGCACCGTAGGTATTCATGTAGTTACTAAATATACTAAGGTTAGGCATGGTGATGCAAGCCTATAATCCCAGCGACTCGAGAGGCTAGAGGTCGTGTGTGTGTGTGTGTGTGTGTGTGTGTGTGTGTGTGTGTTAGTACTGGGGATTAAACCCAAAGGCACTTTTTTTTTTTTTAGTACTGGGAATTGAACTCAGGGGCATTCTACCTCCAAGCGATACCCCCAGCCCTATTTTTTATTCTTTATTTTGAAACCAGGTCTCACTAAGTTGCCGAGTGCCTCACTAGGTAGCTGAGGCTGGCCACGAACCCGGATCCTCCGGTCTCAGCCTTCCAAATGCTGGGATTACAGGCATGCGCCACCACTTCCGGTTTACCTCCAGCCCTTTTTAATTAATTAATTTATTTATTTATTTATTTTGTGGTACTGGGGATTGAACCCAGGGGCATTCTACCTCCGACCTACACCCCCAGTCCTACTTTTTATTCTTTATTTTTGAAACAGTGTCTCACTAAATTGCAGAGGGCTTCACTATCTGAGGCTGGCAGCGAACCTGGATCCTCGGGTCTCAGCCTCCCAAGTACTGGGATTACTGGCGTGTGCCACCACGCCCAGCCCTCCAGCCCTTTTTAAAATTTGGTGTAAGCTGGGTGTGGTGGCACAAGTTTGTAATCACAGTACTTGGGAGGCTAAAGGAGGATCACAGGGTTTGTGGCCAGCCTCAGCTTGGTGAGGCACTCTGTAATAGTGAGACCCTGTTTCAAAATAAAGAATAAAAAATAGACCGGGGATGTAGCTTGAAGGTAGAATGCCCGAGTTCCATCCCCACTACCGCAAAAAATATATTCTAATTTTGTGTGTGTGGTACTGGAGATGGAACCCGGGGGCATTCTACCTCTGAGCTACACCCCTAGTCCTATTTTATTCTTTTATTTTGAAACGGCCTCATTAGGTTGTGCAGGGCCTCACAAGGTTGTTGAGGCTGGCCTTGAACCTGTGATCCCCCTGTCTCAGTCTCCCAAGGACTGGGATTACAAACATGCACCACCACCCGTGGCTTATTATTTTGTTTTTGAAACAGAGTCCCACTAGGTTGCTGAGAATGTCCCTAAATTGCTGAGGCCGGTTTTGAACCTTCAATCCTCCTGTCTCAGCCACCCAAGTACTGGAATTAAAGGTGTACACCACCAGCCATTATCTATCTTTTTAATAAACCATGCTAGTGGGTGCAAAAATAGTACTCATGGCTTTCATTTCCCTGATTGCAAATAATGGTGAGCATCTATTCATGTGCTGATAACTCATTTGTACATCTTTGGAAAAATGCCTATTCAAATCCTTTGCCTATTTTTTTTTTTTTTTTTTTTTTTCAGTACTGGGGATGGAACCTGGGGGCATTCTACCTCCGAGTTACAGCCCCAACACTATTCTTTTATTCTTTATTTTGAAACAGGGTCTAAGTTGTGGAGGGCCTCACTAAGCAGCTGAGGCTGGCCGAGAACTGGGATCCTCCCGTCTCAGCCTCCCAAATGCTGGGACTACAAGCGTGTGCCACCACACCCCATGTCCTTTGCCTATTTCTTAATTGGTGTGTGTGTGTGCTGGTGGTGCTTGGATCAAATCTAGGACCTTGTGCATGCTAGGCAAGAGCTTTACCACTGACCTACATCTAAACCTCTAATTGGATTGCCTTTTTATTGTTATAGTTCCTTGCATATATGAATTCTTTGTTAGATATATAATTTGCAAGTATTTTCTCCTACACAGATTTTTCATTATTATTATTATCATTATTATTATTATTATTATTTTGTGCTATTGGGGATTAAACCCAAGGATGCCATACCACTGAGCTGTCCCCAGCCCCGCTTTTTTTCCCCTCGCAGTACTGAGGATTGAACACAGGCATATTCCACATCTGAAGTACACACACTCCCAGGCCTATTTTTATTCTTTATTTTGAAACAAGGTCTAAGTTGCAGAGGGCCTCACTAAGTAGCTGAGGCTGGCCACAAACCTGCAATCCTCCAATCTCAGCTTCCCAAGTACTGGGATTACAAGCATGCTCTATCACACCCAGCTTCTCCAGCTCTTCTTATATTTTCAGACAGGGTCTTGCTAAATTGCCTAAACTAGCTTTGATTTTATGATCCTCCTGCCTTGACTTCTTAAGTAGCTGGGATTACAAGCATGTGCCAGGATGCTTGGCCTCTCATTAATGTGTTTTGTTTTGTTTTGTTTTTTTTTGCCGTACTGGGGATTGAACTCAGGGGCATTCTACCTCCGAGCTATACCCCCAGCCCTATTTTTTATTCTTTATTTTGAAACCGAGTCTCACTAAGTTGCAGAGTGCCTCACTAGGTAGCTGAGGCTGGCCGCGAACCCGGATCCTCCGGTCTCAGCCTCCCGAATGCTGGGATTACAAGCGTGCGCCACCACGCCCGGCT
>PVLC010015132.1:0-25728 GCA_004027655.1 Graphiurus murinus
TTTTTTTTTTTTTTTTTTTTTGCGGTACTGGGGATTGAACTCAGGGGCATCCTCCGAGCTATACCCCCAGTCCTATTTTGTATTCTTTATTTTGAAACCGAGTCTCACTAAGTTGCGGAGTGCCTCACTAGGTAGCTGAGGCTGGCCGAGAACCCGGATCCTCCGGTCTCAGCCTCCCGAATGCTGGGATTACAAGCGTGCGCCACCACGCCCGGCCCCCAGATCTATTTTTTTATTATTATTATTTATTTTGAAACAGGGTCTCACTAAGTTGCGGAATGCCTCACTAAGCTGAGGCTGGCCGAGAACCCGGATCCTCTGGTCTCAGCCTCCCAAATGCTGGGTTACAAGCGTGCGCCACCACGCCCAGCTTATTCTTTATTTTGAAACCGGGCCTCACTAAATTGCAGAGGGCCTCACTAAGTAGCTGAGACTGGCTGCAAACCCAAATCCTCCTGTCTCAGCCTCCCAGGTACTGGGGTTAGAAGCTTGCACCACCACACTCAGCTGTTTTGTTACTTTTTTTTTTTTTTTTTTTTTTTTTTTTTTTTTTTTTTGCTACTGGGGATTGAACCTAGAGGCATTCTACCTCCAAGGTACACCCCCAACCCAATTTTATATCTTATTTGGAAACAGGGTCTCACTAGGTTGCTGAGAGCCTCGCTAAGTTGCCAAGGCTGGCTTTGAACCTGTGATCCTCCTGGGTCAGCCTCCCAGGTACTGGGATGACAAGCGTGTGCACCACACCCGGGTGCACCCCCGACCCCCATGTGAGCCCCAGCCCCTCACCTGCCCGAGGCCCCCAAGGCCCCCAAGGCCCCCAAGGCCTCCTCTATGCTCTCCTCGTCCTGTCCCCTCTCCATCTCCGACAGGCTACCTCTGGGCAGGACCGATTTCGCCACCCCCTGGGCCGTGAGCTGCAGGGCCTGGCTGGTGTTGGGGGTCCGGGTGCCCTCGCCCCCCTTGCCCAGCCCCAGGGCCTTGCGCTGAGCTAAGCGAGAGACGCCCCGGGGCACGGCCGCAGAGAGGGCGCAGGGCAGCAGGGCCAGCGGCACCGGGCCCCCCGCCAGGCCCTGGCCCGAGCTCTTGGAGCTGCCCCCGCTCCCCACCAGGCTGCGGAGGAAACGAAATATGGAGGAGTGGTCCAGACTTCGTGGCGGGGACCCCGGGGTTGGAGCGAGGGGCTCCATCCCGGCTCTGGCAGGGTGACTTGAAGCACCAACTGCTCCAGCCCAAACCTCCAGTTGGAAACCTCCAGGAGTTCTAGAAGGCCAAGGTGAGGTGGGGGTGGGGACCTGAGCTAGGCCAGAGAGGGCGCCAGGCCCAGAGGGCTGAAGGCCGGGAGGGGAGGGGGCCAACAGTCGGCGCTCCACTTGATGAGGCTCCTGGGAGCAAAGAAAGTGTCCCGAGAGCCCTGGGGGCCGGCAGGGGTGCCAAGGGAGGCCGGGAGGCAACAGGCCCCGCTGGATTCTGTGCTTGAGAATATTCCCGAAGCCAGACTTTTTTTTTTTTTTTGGTGCTGAGGATTGAGCCGAGGGACAGTCTATCTCTGAGCTATACCCCCCCCCCCGCCAGCCCTTTTCATTGTATTTTACTCTTTATTTATTTATTTTTTTTTATTTTGCGGTACTGGGGATTGAACTCAGGGGCATTTTACCTCCAAGCTATACCCCCAGCCCTATTTTTTATTCTTTATTTTGAAACCGGGTCTCACTAAGTTGCGGAGGGCCTCACTAGGTAGCTGAGGCTGGCCGCGAACCCGGATCCTCCGGTCTCAGCCTCCCAAATGCTGGGATTACAAGCGTGCGCCACCACGCCCGGCTCCAGAGGCTGGTTTTGAACCTTCGATCCTCCCGTCTTGCACCACCAAGCCTGTAATCTTGTTCCCTGGGGCCTGAATTTCAGGTTGAATCCGAGTTTTTTGTTTGTTTGTTTGTTTGCAGCCCCTGCAGATATGTTTACAAATCTAGCTCAGAGGCCTCGAGAGACTTCCTTAAACCAGAAGTCTCACTAGTTTCTTCTGTAAAATGGGGTGGCCCACAGCACCTACTTCCTAGAGTGTGAAGAAGATGGGGGCGGGGACTACTGTTGCTAAAAGGGCAGGGCCCGGGAGCTTAACCCTCCATCAGGGGTTTTTACTAGTGTCCACCAATGGCAGCCAGGGAGCAGTCCAGGATGAGGACAGGGAATCCGGATGGAGAAGCTGCAGCCCTGGGAAGCCTGGCTGAGGGCTGGGAGGGCTGGGAGGGGTGAGAGGGGTGAGAGGGGTGGGTGGGGAGGGGCGGGGCGAGGGCCAGCTGCTCCCGCCCGGCCTGGGCTCTCCCTCCTGCCTGAGGCCCGTGCATCCGCATCCGGCGGCCGCACAGTAACTTCCTCTAGAGGGAGCTGATTTTGGCCGGGTGCAGCCGGCTCCTCTATGATCAGGAGCGCGGGTCCCCGGGGCGGCGCAGGGGCAGGCAAAGGCAGCATCCCCACACGAGGAATGTACTGACGCCGGGTCCTGGAAGCCGGGCCTCAAGCCCGAACCCCGGGAGCAGCCACCGGCTCCGGGAGATCTCGGCCCGGGCCTTGCTTGAGCCCTCCCGGGTCTGAGCCAGGGACTTGGACAGGTAAGCCGGCAAGTCCCCCTCCCATCCTCCGCATCCCGGTACCTCCAGCCCCAGGGTGCTGCCGAGAGCCCCCCTGGAGCTGGGTGGGGTGCGGAAGCCTTGGAGTGTGCCCGGGCAGGTCCGCCGGGCCCGGCACAGGGGCCTGATCACCACCGGGTGACCTCGGGCCACCCTCCAGCGTCTCCCCTTCCCCAGACGTGGGTGGCCCAGGATACCAAAGAAGCGGGTCCTTTAGCAATCTGGGGGGAATGGGGTGGAGGTCAGCCAAGGTCAAGGGCAGGAACGGAGCTCTGACAGTGCTTCCTGGTGCCCCCAAGGTCCCCAGGCTGGGTCTTGGGCCAGGCCGGGCCCGGCGGATCTTCCTAGGAGACAGCCTCCATCCTGGGCCCCGCAAGCTGAGGGGGTGGGGGAGTCGGGGGGTGGAATGGAAAGTTGGGCCCCTTGGATGGGGGACTGGATAGGCCCGGGGCTCAGTGGACGCCACTGGCTTTGGGGGCAGTTCTGAGGCTCCACCGGCCCCCAGCAGAGACCCCCCGGGAAGGTGTTGGACTTGGGGGTGCCGCTGGTTGGCATCCTGATATCCTGGAGGTACCAGATTTTAGACGGCAGGGAAGAGGGGAGGGGGGCTTATTCAGGGAGTAGCTGCTGGTGGGGTGTCATGAGGCCTAGCTCCCGGGGTGGGGGGCTCTGCCTTTGCCTTGTCCCTGCCCCTAAGAGGGGGTGAGGGAGAGCTGAGTGTGGAGGGGTCCAGACCCCGGATTCAGAGAGCCGGCGAGGGTAACCAGACCTGGGGCTAGGCGGGGGCTGCTGGGCCGGGCCCAAGGCAGGGAGACCAAGTCCTCCTGAAGAACTGGGGGCGGGGGGCTTCTTGCCAGCGAGATGGAGACCACTTGGGAAAGAAAACAGGCTCAGGAAGGGGTGCAAACTGAAAGCGAAACAGGGCAGGTCGCAAACGCTCACTCTGCGAGGGTTGGGGCCTGGCCAGCACAGAAGGGACTCGGGAAGGCAGGTGTGCGGCCAGGTGGGACGGGGGAGGCCGGTGGCGGAGGCTGTGGAGGCCCCCCTCAGAGGCGGAAGGGAAACGGAGAACACGCCCTGCCCACCCCCAGGCCCACAAACTGGAAGACAAGTGGGTGTCCAGTGTTAGCACGCCTGCACAGTCGGGCGAAACCCGTCTTCTCGGTGGCCTCCACACTGGCTGTGAAGCCTTCTGCCATTGACCTCTTGGGACCTCAGTTTTGCCCTCCTATAAAATGGGTGGATGCGGCGGGTCTTCCCCTGGTAATGAGGTTTCCGTGGCCAAGAGGTAGGAAGAGACTTGGGCTTTCAGGAAGTGTTTGCCACCACCAGGCCAGCCTGGGAAGTGAGACTTTGAGGAGTCCCTGGGGCCAGGAGGTGGTGACCTTGTGGCAGCAGCTCATGCTGGGTGGGGTGCCGGAGGTCTTAGGAGCCACCAAAACCAGCTTTGCCCGCCCCCGGAATACAGGACACGCCCTCCGAGGACAGGACTGCCAATCACAGAAAGGGGGTGCAGGAATCAAGGTCTCCCCAGCTGCCTCCTTCAGAGTGTGTCTCCCTCAAAGGGAAGCCAGTGAGGTGCTCAATAAGCTCCCAAATTCTAGCTGGGCATGGTGAAATCTCATTACTTGGGAGGCTGAGACCAGAAGATCCAAGGTTCAAGGTCAGCCTCCGCTACTTAGCAGATATCTAAATAAATAGGGCTGGGGGTGTAGCTCGAGGTGGGGTAAGTTCCCATTCCTCCTAGCTGCTGGTAGTGGAATTAGAAAGTCTCAGAAGATAGCAGGGTCTTCCTAGGAGTGGGGGCCCTCGTTCCTGGGGTCCCCGTTCCGAGGCTCTTAGCGGTCTCCATCTTTGCTTTTTCTCACCCATTCCCCACAGGCTTTGGGACCTGAAAGATGGCATCGGGGCCGGGCCCAGGCCCTCCCGTGGAGGAGGGGTGCAGCGAGCCTCCCCCGCCCCCCGCTTCTGGTAAGGGTCCCGCCGGCCGCCCAGCCCATAACCACCGGGGAGGATGGGGAGAGAGGTAGAGTGGGGAGGCCCCGGGAGCCCCAGCCAGGGCTCCTGAGATAAAGGAGGAAAAAAGGAACGCGCCCGGGGCTGCAGTCAGGGCCAAGCCGGGGGCGCAGGGGAACTTTAGGGCTGGGAGGGTCCAGAGGTTGGGAGTCACCCGGGCCAGGCAGGGCCCGAGGGGAGGGAGGAGGGCAGGAGAAAGGTCCCTTGGCTGGAGAAAATAAGGAAGTAAACTGGCTTATCACTGAGATAGGTTCTGAATGGCTCAACTGGAATTCCGATTGTTGGGAGGAAGTAAGATGGCTGCTGGCTTTCCTTCTTCCCCCTGGCGGCCAGGAAGCTCACCTCACAAGCCCATTAGCTGCCTCCTGGACTTGAGATTCAGCGCCCGAGTCTGCATTATCTAATTTCACCGAGTGACTTTTCTTTTTTCTGGGCCCAAGGCTTCAATTTAACATTGTTTTCCAACTCACTGGACCCTAAGGGCTGCTGTGAATCTTGGGCACACTGAAATAGACTTGGGAGCCAGGGATTCTACCCCAGTTTCGCTGTGTGACCTCGTGTGCATTGCTTGGCCACACTGTGCCTCAGTTTCCCCATCTGTAAACTGGAGCTGGCCCCCTTCGCAGGGCTGTTATGAGAATTGAATGAAAACACTCTTAGATGCAAGCATGGTGGTGCATTCCTGTAATCCCAGTACTTGGGAGGCTGAGACTGGAGGATCACAGGCTTGAGGCCAGCCTCAACAATTTAGCCCCTATTGCAAAAAGAGGGAGAGAGATAAAATACTCTGGAGACAGGAGCCAGCTTAAACAACTTAGCAAGGCTGTCAGCGACTTAGTGAAACTCTGTTTCCAAATCGAAATAAAAATCGGGCTGAGGGTGTAGCTCGGGCAGAATGCCTCTGGGTTCAATCCCCAGTACCACACACAAAAAAAAAAATTAGGAGGAAGCATTAGGCGTCCCACTGAGGGGCTAGAGTAAGGACATGTCTGTCTGTGCGTGGGTAGGGACAGCTGTGGTCTTGAGGAGCGAGCCTCCCATGACAGCCAGGCTGCCGGCGTCCAGCCCTCCCTTGCTGACTCCCAGCTTTGACCCTCAGAGCAGCAGGTAGCCCGGGACACGGAGGAGGTTTTCCGCAGCTACGTTTTTTACCGCCACCAGCAGGAGCAGGAGGCCGAGGGGGCTGCCCCCGCCGACCCGGAGATGGTCACCTTGTCTCTGGAGCCCAGCAGGTGAGCTCCACCCCCGGCACCCCAGGGACAGCGTGGGGGGCCGGGGACGCGCTCGCACGCCGGCTCCAGGAGGCGAGGGGGGGGTCCTGCTGCCATCCGGGATGGCTTACCCCTGCAGCACACAAGCCTGTCACTGGGCCCAGCCCTCAAGTCCCCTAACACCATCAGTGACCCCCAAGGGGGTGCGCAGGACCCAGCTCACACGCTGCCTCCCTCGGCAGCACCATGGGCCAGGTGGGCCGGCGGCTCGCCGTCATCGGCGATGACATCAACCGGCGCTACGACACGGAGTTCCAGGGTATGCTCCAGCACCTGCAGCCCACGGCCAACAACGCCTACGAGCTCTTCACCAAGATCGCCTCCAGGTACCCGGCTGTGCGCGCGTCCTTGCCGGTGTCTGGGACACGCGTGCTGTCCCGTGTCTGTTGCTAACCCACGTGCAGCCTCGGGCTCTGCCCCCCCTCTCTTCTCTCCTCTGGGTCCCTCAGTTGTGCTCAAGCTCAGTTTTTTTCTTGTTTTGGTGGGACTAGGGATGGAACCCAGGGGCGTTCTACCTCTAAGCTATACCCCCGACCCATTTTATTATTTTATTTGGAAACAGGGTCACGCTAAGTTGTGAAGGGCCTCACTAAGTTGTGAGGCTGGCCATGAACCTGCAATCCTCCTGTCTCAGCCTCCCAAGCACTGAGATTACAAACAAGCACCACCACATCTGGCTTTTTTTTCTTTACTGTTTGTTTGTTTGTTTGTTTGTTTGTTTGTTTTGGCACTGGGGCATTCTATTTCCAAGCTACAAGCTACACTCCCACTTGTTATTTTTCTTTTCTTTCTTTTTTTTCAGTACTGGGGATTGAATTCAGGGGCATTCTACCTCTGAGCTATACCCCTCAATCCTATATTTTATTTATTTTTTATTTTTTTTAATTTATTTATTTATTTATTTATTTATTTGCAGTACTGGGGATTGAACTCAGGGGCATTCTACCTCTGAGCTACACCCGCAGCCCTTTTTTTTTTTTTTTTTTTCAGTACTGGGGATTGAACCCAGAGGCATTTTACCTTCAAGCTACATCCCCAGCCTGATTTTTTTATTCTTTATTTTGAAACAGGGTCTCAGTAAGTTGTGGAGGACCTCACTAAGTAGCTGAGGCTGGCCTTGAACCGGGATCCTCCTGTCTCAGCCTCCCAAGTACTGGGATTACAAGCATGCGCCACCACGCCCGGCTTTATTTTTCATTTTGAAACAGGCTCTCACTAGGTTGCTGAGGCTGGCCACCTCCCTGCAGCCCTCCTATCTCAGCCCCCCAGTACTGGGAGGCCCAGCAAGCCCACAGCTCTCAGACCTCTGATACCAAGCACTGGATCAGGATGCTGAAAGGGCCCTGGGGGAGGGGTGCACCCCAGAGTCCCCCAGCCCAGCTAGAACATACCAAAGGCGGGAAGGTGCTGACCTCTGCCACGCACTTCCAGTTACTCTCTCTCATCTGGCATCTCGTAAGCAATCTGCAGCCGGGTGTGGTGCCGCATGCCTGTAATCCCAGTGTGTGGGAGGCTGAAACAGGAAGATTGCAGGTTTGAGGCCGCCTCCGCGGTTTAGTGAGGCTCTCAGCAACTTAATGAGACCAAATAAAAAATAAAATGGGGCTAGGGATGTAGCTCAGAGGTAGAGTGCCCCTGGGTTCAATCTCTAGCACCAAAAAAAAAAAAAAAAAAGTCTAGGCACAAGCACAGTACACAGACACCCAGTACCTGATTCCTGTCCCAACTTTGCCGCTAACTGCAGTCGTGAGACTTCTAGCTGTCTCCTGGACTGTGGACTGGGGAAATGGGCTTAGAACATGTCCGCACTTGCAAAGCCTTCGCCTCCATTTCTGCCCCAGCCAGGGCCTCGCCTGAGGGTAGATTCCAAGGGGGAGATAAAGGCAGGTGAGAGGAAGTGACTTAGTGGTGAAAGCTGACATGCCAGCCTGTCCCGAGCACTGCGATTCTGAGACCTGTCCTAATCTCTTCCTCTGTCTTTTCCCTCTGCTCTCCCCGGGCCGCCAGGCCAGCAGCAACGCCCACAGGTAACTTCCCTGCTGCTCCTGTCCCTCGGCCCCAGTCTTGGGCCACACCCCAGCAGCAGCTGCCAGCTCATACAGCCCTTAGCTCTGTGTGTGTGTGTGTGTGTGTGTGTGTGTGTGTGTGTGTGTGTGTGTGTGTGTGTTCCTAGAGATTGAACTCAAGGGCATTCTACCTCTAAGCTATACCCCCAGCCCTATTTTATTTTATTTTTTTGTGATACTGGGCATTGAACCCAGAAGCATTCTACTTCGAGCTACACCCCCAGCCCAATTTTATTATTTGGAAACAGGGTCTCACTAGGTTGACAAAGAGTTTCACTACTTGCTAAGGCTGTCCTCAAACCTGCAATCCTCCTGTCTCAGCCTCCCGAATGCTGGGGTTACAAGCATGCACCACCACGCCTGGCACTTATTTTTTTACGGGGTCTTGCTAAGTTGCTGGGGCTGGCCTTATGCCTTCAATCCTCCTGCCTCCGCCTCCTAAGTATTGCTCTGACAGGTGTGCACAACTGTGCCCAGCTTAGCTTTCTCCTTTCCCTCCCCCACACAAGGCTTCTGCAGCCCTGATCGTTAGCTAAGTGACTTAGCTTCCCGGCTGGGGGAAGTTAAAGGGGCCCGGGAGGTTCTGTGGACTGCAGGCCCTGGGGGGCTCTCATGGACCCCTGGGGTGCTCTGTCGGCAGCCTCTTTGAGAGTGGCATCAACTGGGGCCGCGTGGTGGCTCTCCTGGGCTTCGGCTACCGCCTGGCTCTTCACGTCTACCGGCGCGGCCTGACGGGCTTCCTGGGCCAGGTGACGCGCTTCGTGGTCGACTTCATGCTCCGTCACTACATCGCGCGGTGGATCGCGCAGAGGGGCGGCTGGGTGAGTACTCGGGGGTCGCGCCACCCTCCCTGCCGCTGAGGCTGCTCCTGGGGCCAGCTCCCTGGGTCCCTGGGTCACCGCCCTGTCCCTCCTGGCAGGTGGCAGCCCTGGACTTGGGCAACGGCCCCATCCGGAACGTGCTCGTGGTCCTGGCTGTGGTCCTGCTGGGCCAGTTTGTCGTACGAAGATTCTTCAAGTCATGACTTCCGAGGGGGCCCTCTGGGGTCCCAACTGAGACCCCAGCCTGGATTTTAGCCAAAACCTCCCCTTCCTCACTCCTCTGCAGGGCCCCCTCCGAGGGTACAGAAGCTTTAGCAAAGGGGGACCTCAGCATCGGAGGGTCCCCCCGGGGGTCGCCCGCTACACAGGTACCCCGACATTGCGTGGTGCTAACAGGCCCCATCCCTTCAGAGAGGGGCTGTGGCCTCCTCCCTCAGGTCTGGGGACCCCCTTACTCCTGTCTGCTGGGCGCTGGGGAGGTTGACGCCTTGGGGAGGCTAGAAACCACTTCTTCCCAAGTTTTTTTAATGGTTTTACCTTTTTTTTTTAATACCCTTGGAAGAACACCCCCCACCCACACACCCATACACACACACACTCCACTGTGCTGCCTAAGATCGGGGTGCCCAGAGCGTGGGGCCCCAGCTCTTGTGGAAGGCCAGGGCTTGAGCCCAGGCCGGCCCTGCTCATCTCCTCAGCTCCCTCTCGGCCTTTGCCGCTGGACTCTCAGGGATTCTGGGCCTGGGGTGTGGGGCAGGCGTAAGCTGGGGCTGGGGGTGCAGATCGGAGCTCTCCGAATGTCCATCAGGACCTTCCAAGCCTGCCCCATCCCCCAGGACCTCTGATTCTTGCCCTTCCCTTACCCTGATGACCACGTGCCCCCCACCCGATGGCCGTAGGTAAAGAAGCCAGCCCTTCTCCAGGGAGAGGCCTTGAGTGAGCCGGTCTGCCAAGGCCCTCTCCCGCCCAGATCGCGGGGCCCAGGGCTCCGTTAGTCCTCCTAGGAGAGGGGTAGAGGGTTCAGGGGCACTGTCTGAGCAGAGGGGGCTGCACCACCAGGAGCCGTCGTGGGAGCTGGGGTCCTCCTTCACGGCCTGGGCACTGTGTGACCCGGGGTTTCCATGGGGGAATTGAATACTTGAACTCCCCTCCACGGTCCTCCCCTCCCGTCCTCCCCTGCCCAGGCCCCTCCTGGAGGTGGGCTGGAAGTGCCTTTTCTGTCTTACACAGCCTCAGGGGCTTGGAGTAAGGGAGGGAGAAGTTCTTGATGAAGCCAAAGGCAGGGAGGGGCTACCCATGAAGCCTTCCGGCCACCCCACACTCACCTCCTCTGGCTGGGTTTGGAAATAAAACTGTGCAATCCCCCACTCCTGCCTGGTTTTGTGTGTGTGTGTGTGTGTGTGTGTGTGTGTGTGTGTGTGTGTGTGTGTGTGTTTGTGGTGCTGGGGATTGAACCCAGGAGCATTCTAACTCCAAGCTACACTCCCCAGTGCGGTTGCATTTTTCAGTTTGAATCAAGGTCTCACTTAATTGCCTCTGCTGGCCTCAAACCTGCCATCCTCCTGTCTCAGCCTTCCAAGTGCTGGGATTACAGGTGTGCGCCACCACTCCTGGCCACCTGGTATTTCTGTATCCTCTGCTACCTCTCTCCTTCAGGCCAGACTGGGAAGCTGGACACACTGGCAGGTACCTGGCTTATTACTGAGTAAAATCTCACATCCGCCTCTTGGGTCTTGTGGAAGTCTGGGTGTGGCTCTCCACCTGCTGACTAGATCTTTTTTGGGGGGAGGGGTACGGGGGATTGGAGCCAGAGGCATTCTACCTTAAAGCTACACCCCCAGCCTGATTTTATTTTTTTCAGTGCTGGGGATTGAACCCAGGGGCATTCTACCTCCGAGCTATACCTCCAGTCCTCATTTAAACAGGGTCTCACTAAGTTGCAGAGGGCCTCACTAAGTAGCTGAGGCTGGCCACAAACCCGGATCCTCTGGTCTCAGCCTCCCAAGTATAGGGATTACAAGCATCTGCCACCATGTCTGGCTCAATTTTACTTATTTTGAAACAGGGCCTCAGCAAATAGGTGCTGGCTGTGAACCTGTGATCTTCTGTCTCAGCCTCCTAAGTACTGGGATTACAAGCGTGCCCCTCCACTCCTGAACTTTTTTTTTTTTTTCTTTTTGCAGTACCAGGGATTGAATCCAGGAGCATTCTACCTCCAAGATAAACCTTCAGCCCTATTTTTTCTTTATTTTGAAACCAGGTCTCACTAAGTTGCAGAGGGCCTCACTAAATAGCTGAGACTAGCCTTGAACCTGGCTCCTCCTGTCTCAGCCTCCCAAGTACTGAGATTACAAACATGCTCCACCATGCCTGGCTTATTTTTATTTTTGAAACAAAGTCTTGCTAGATTGGTGAGGCTCACTACTTGCTGAGGCTGCCCTTGAGCCAGAGATCCTCCTGTCTCAGGTTTCCAAGTCCTGGGATCACAAGTGTGCACCACTACACCTGGCTCTACGACTAGAATTTGATCCTAGCTGGGCGTGGTGGCCCACACTTGTAATCCCAGCATTCAGGAGGCTGAGACCAGAGGATCCGGGTTCTCCGCCAGCCGCAGCTACCCAGTGAGGCACTCCCCAACTTAGTGAGACTCGGTTTCAAAATAAAGAATAAAAAATAGGGCTGGGGGTGTAGCTCGAGGTAGAATGCCCCTGAGTTCAATCCCCAGTACTGCAAAAAAAAAAAAAGAATTTGATCCTTCCCCACCAACTTTCTAGCCCCTTCTCCGTTTTTCGGGATTCAGGCAGTCGTGTCCCCCCTCCCTTAGGAGGTCAGGGACCCCTTGCCTGAAGAGTTGCTATAGCAGCTGCACAGGTCCGATGACCCCCACAGGTCACCTGGGGCCTGGCCTAAATTATCCCTCCCTGGGGCCACCACCCACGCCCAGTGTGGGCTCTCCCCCACACTTGACTCTACCTAGGACACAATGTCCCAGCTCCCCCTGCCTGATGTCCCCACAGCCACACGCACACAGGGCTTTTTTTTTTTTTTTCTTTTTCATTTTGGAGTCTGAGGCTGCATGGGAGTCCCTGTGGGGAGGCAGCCGGGGTGATAAAAATAACCAGCCTGGGGGCGTTGAAATGTTCCAAAATCGACAGTCTTTCCAGTCCTGGGCACCCTGGTCTCTTTCTGACGCCCTTCCAAACCGTCACATGTAAGTCCAAGAGCTGGTTTTCCCTCCCTGGGGCTGGCTTGCCCAGTCCCAGTCCCTGCACTCCGTCTGCAGGGAGCCTGGGTTCAGAGCCCGCCTGCAGCCGCTGGAAGGGTGGTTGCTTCGAGGCGCCGCCGCGGACAGGAAAAGCTCACAGACCAGCCACGCTCCTGTGTGCCAGGCGGTATGCGGACAACTTATCGATGCCCACATCATAGGGATGGTGACGGGGGGTGTGTGCGTGCGTGGAGAGGTGCCTGCGTTCTCTGGCTCCCTCCCACTTTACAGACAAGGAAACAGGTGCCTTTCTAGGATCGCCCAGGAAGGAAAGGGGGGCGCGGGGCGCTAAAATTTGCCATCAGAATCCTGAGGAGGACAAAAAGAACTGTTGGTCTCGCCAGCACAGGTCCGCCGCGGGTTTAGGGGACAGGATGCTTGGTGGCCTCTCTCCCGTCCCTTTGCAAACCCCCCCCCCCCCCCGCCGCCGCCGCCGCCGCCGCCGCCGCCGCCGCCGCCGCCGCTACATCACACCGGAAGCCCAGAGGTGGGCGTGTTGCCCGAATCCAAGATGGCCGCCGCTGCTTCGACACGCCAGCGTGCCCTTTGGTGGGCGGGGCCTGGAGGAAAGCGCAGACCATTTCTGGCTGGAAGAGAAGGTAGTGAGCTATGGCAGGTCCTTCTCTCCTCCTCTAAAAAAGGACTTTGGGCCCGGCGTGGTGGCGCGCGCCCGTAATCTCAGCAGTTGAGAGACTGAGGCCGGAGGAGCGCAGGTTCGAGGATAGCCTGAGCAAGTAGTGACACTCTCGGCAACATAGCGAGAGACCCTGTTTCAAAATAAAAATTAAAAATAGCCGGGCGTGGTGGCGCACGCTTGTAATCCCAGCATTCAGGAGGCTGAGACTGGAGGATCCGGGTTCGCGGCCAGCCTCAGCTACTTAGTGAGGCACTACGCAACTTAGTGAGACCCTGTTTCAAAATAAAGAATAAAAAATAGGGCTGGGGTTGTAGCTCGGAGGTAGAATGCCCCTGAGTTCAATCCCCAGTACCGCAAAAAAAATAAAATAAAATAAAATAAATAAAAATAAAAATAGGCCGGGCGTGGTGGTATACGCTTGTAATCCCAGTACTTGAGAGGCTGAGACTGGAGGATCCGAGTTCGAGGCCAGCCTCAGCTACTTAGTGAGGCCCTCCGCAACTTAGTGAGACCCTGTTTCAAAATAAAGAATAAAAAATAGGGCTGGGGGTATAGCTCTGAGGTAGAATGCCCCTGAGTTCAATCCCCAGTACTGAAAAAAAAAAACAAAAAAAAAAAAACAGGGCTAGGGGTGTTGCTCAGAGGTAGAATACCCTAGGTTCCATCCCCAGTACCGAAAAAAAAAAGAATAAAATAGGGCTCTGACCCGGAGTGATGGTGCACACTTGTAACCCCAGTACTTGGGAAACTGAGACAGGAGGATTACAAGTTCAAAGCCAGCCTCAACAATTTACTGAGGTAGTCAGCAACTTAGCGAGACCCTGTTTCCAAATAAAACATAAAATAGGACTAAGGACTAGGGGTACAGCTCAGAGGTAGAATGCCCCTGGGTTCAATCTCCAGCACCACAAAATAAATAAATAAATAAATAAATAAATAAATAAATAAATAAATAAATAAATAAATAAATAAATAAATAAATAAATAAAGCTGGGAGGGTAGTTCAGAGGTAAAACACCTAGAATGTCCCTGGGTTCAATCCTGGGTACCATAAAATAAATAAAACCACAGAACTGTTGCTGGGCATGGTGCCATACACCTGTGATCCGAGTACTTGGGAGACAGGTGAATTTTAGGCTGCAGGCCAGCCTCAGCAAATTAGTAAGACCCTCAGCAATTTAGTGAGATCTGTTTCAAAAATAAAAAGAGCTGGAGGCATAGCTTGGAGGTAGAATGCACCTGGGTTGAATTCCCAGTACCAAAATAAATAAAAACGCAGAACCTCCCTATACCTGGTGTATAGGGCATGGTAATGGAGTGGGGCAGGCACCAAACGGAGGCGTGTGAGAGTGTGAACGTGCCCGGGTGGCATTTGGCGAGTGGCATTTGAGTGGCACCAACTGTTGGAATCACCATCGCAGTGAATACACCCCTCTCCCCCCTTCATCTCCTCTCTTCCTTTGCAGGCTTGGAACCAGCCCTGGTAACTCAGTGTCTCCATTTTTCTTTTCTTTTTTTTTTTTTTTTTTGGTACTGGGGATTGAACTCAGGGGCATTCTACCTCCGAGCTACACCCCCAGCCCTGTTTTTTATTCTTTATTTTGAAACAGGGTTTCACTAAGTTGCAGAGTGCCTCACTAGGTAGCTGAGGCTGGCTG
This sequence comes from Graphiurus murinus, assembly GCA_004027655.1. Taxonomy (NCBI): domain Eukaryota; kingdom Metazoa; phylum Chordata; class Mammalia; order Rodentia; family Gliridae; genus Graphiurus; species Graphiurus murinus. The sequence goes on from PVLC010015132.1 coordinate 14,362, forward strand.
CGAACCCGGATCCTCCAGTCTCAGCCTCCCGAATGCTGGGATTACAAGCGTGTGCCACCACGCCCGGCTTCCAGCCCTGTTTTTTGTTCTTTAGTTTGAAATAGAGTCTCACTAAGTTGCTGAGGACCTCACTAAGTAGCTGAGGCTGGTCGCAAACCTGCGATCCTTCTGCCTCAGCCTCCCAAGTGCTGGGATTACAAGCATGCACCACCACGCCCGGCTTCCATTTTCTCCAATTGGCTTTGGCCAAAGCCGTGGGCTCCATTGCACCACCAGGTGAATCCGTTCCCTAAAGTTCGTGGCACAGACACCTGTGATGACCCGACTCACCAACCTTCCCATGTCTTGACCCCACCTGACCTCCGACCCCATGTAGAGGGCAATGTCTCAGGCTGATTTCTGGTGGATATAGGCTTCCTCAAGAGTGTGAACCAGCTGGGTGTAGTGATCCATGCCTGTGATCCCAGTACTTGGAAAGCTGAGACAGGAGGATTGCAGGTTCAAGACCACCCTCTGCAACTTATCGAGACCTTGTTTCAAAATTAAAAATAGCGGGGGAGCTGGGCGTGGTGACTCACGCTTCTAATCCCAGTACTTGGGAGGCTGAGATAGGAGGATCACAGGTTCCAGGACAGCCTCAGCAAGTAGTGAGACTCATCAACCTAGCGAGACCAGTTTCCAAATAAGAAATAAAATCAGGTTGGGGATGTAGCTTGAAGGTAGAATGCCTCTGTGTTCAAGAAAAGAGGAAGGGAGGGAGGGAGGAAGAAAATGGAGCTGGGGGTGTAGCTCGGAGGTAGAACGCCCCTGGGTTCAATCCCCAGTACCAAAAAAAAAAAAAAAAAAAAAAAAAGGGCGGGGTATGTTGTTCAATGGCAGAGCACCAGCCTAGCACGCGCAAGGCCCTGGGTTGGATCCCTAGTACCTCAAAACTAACTAAATAGAAAATAAAATACACCGGGTATGGTGGCAAATGCCTGGAATCCCACTTCTTGGGAGGCTGTGACAGTTGATGGCAGGTTCGAGACCAGCCTCAGCAAAGATCCTGTTTCTAAACAAATAAAATAGGGCTGAGGGTGTAAATCAGAGATGGAACGCCCCTGGGTTCAATCTCCAGTACCCAAACCCAAAACAAAGAGGGGGACATCACAATCCACCACTACATTGCTTGCAACCCACCACGCCGGAGCCCTCCAACCCCGAGGCCCCTCTAGGCGCGCGGAGGACTCTGCGTCTCGGTGCTCCGCTCCGCGCGGCGCTGGGGGCTGCAGTAGCGGTTCTCTGGCCCCGGCGCTAAAAGGAGCAGGTGCGCGGCTGCGGGGCTTCCATCTCCTCCCGGCTCAGCTCAAACGTGGAATGTCAAAGGGCTTTTCCCCCTAGTATCTCCCGTCGGACGTCTCAAGAAAAGAAAAAGAAAAAAAAAAAAAAAAAAAAAAAAGCAATGCTCCTAACAGATGGAATTCTATCCCAATGTCAAAGGACATAATCACGAATTTAAAGATCTTAATTGGGAGCCAGGTGTGGTGGCGCACACCTGTAATCCCAGTATTTGGGAGGCTGAGACAGGAGGATCGCAGGTTTGAGGACAGCCTCATCAAGTAATGAGACTCTTGTCAACCTAGTGAGACCCCGTTTCAAAATAAAAATTAAAAATAGGGCTGGGAGCCAGGCATGGTGGCACACGCCTGTAATCCCAGTATTTGAGAGGCTGAGACAGGAGGATCGCAGGTTTGAGGACAGCCTCAGCAAGTAATGAGACTCTTGTCAACCTAGTGAGACCCCGTTTCAAAATAAAAATTAAAAGGGCTGGGAGCCAGGCGTGGTGGCTGGCGCTCGTAATCCCAGCATTTGGGAGGCTGAGACCAGAGGATCCAGGTTCGCGGCCAGCCTCAGCTATTTAGTGAGGGCCTCTGAAACTTAGTGAGACCCTGTTTCAAAATAAAGAATAAAAAATAGGGCTGGGGCTGTAGTTCAGAGGTAGAATGCCCCCAGGTTCCATCCCCAGTATCACAAAAAAAAAAAAAATAGGGCCGGGGATGTAGCTCAGGGGTAGAATGCCACTGGGCCCAATCCCAATACACACACACACACACACACACACACACACACATACACACATATACACACGGCTGGGGATGTAGCTCAGTGGTAAAGCACCCGAGTTCCATCCCTACCCAGTACTGCTACTACTTCTATTACAGGTGTGTGTGTTCACGCACGCCAGCACTATTAAGAATTGAACTCATGGGCATTCTACCTCTGAGCTACACTCCCAGCCCTATTTTTATTTTTTAGTTTGAAACAGGGTCTTTCCAGCCGAGCATAGTGGTACTCACTTCTAACCCCAGGACTTGGGAGGCTGAAACAGGAGGATTGCAAGTTCCAGGACAGACTCAGTAAGTAATAAGACTCTCATCAACCTAGCAAGACCCTGTATTCAAATAAGAAATAAAATCGGGGTGAGGGTGTAGCTTGGAGGTTGAATGCCTATGGGTTCAATTTCCAGTACCACAAGAAAAGAAAGAGAGAAAGAAAAAAACAAACAGGGCCTTTCTAAATTGCTGAGTGCCTCACTAAGGTTGTGGTGCTGGGAATTAAACCCAGAGGTATTTTTTTTTGGAAGCAGGGTCTCACTAAGTTGCAGAGGGGCTCACTAATTTGCTGAAGCTGACTTCAAACCTGCAATCCTCCTTGTGAACCTGTGATTCACCTGTTTCAGCCTCCCAAGTGCTGTGATTACAGGCGTGTACCACCACACCTGGGTTATTTTTTAATTTTGAAACACTCTTGCTGAGTTACTGAGGGTCACTAAGTTGTTAAGGCTGGCCTGGAACCTGTGTTGCTCCTATATTAGCTTCCCAAGTACTGGGATTATAGGCGTGCAGCACCTCACCGGGCTAACGTTGTAAATTTAAAATCAGGTTTTCAGCTGGGTGTGCGGTTGGCACACACTTGTAATCCCAGTACTTGAAAGGGTGAGACAGGAGGAACACGAGTTCACAGCCAGCCTCAGCTACTTAGTGAGGCCCTCCGCAAGTTAATGAGACCATATTTCAAAATAAAGAATAAGGCCAGGAAGGCAGCTTGGGGACAGAGTGGTACGGTGAGAGACTTGCCAGGTGAAGTTTTTCTGGTAATGTTTGACTGTTCATTTCAGATTAACTTGAGTGGCAAATAAAAGGACCCTCTCCTCTTTCTCCCTCTCCTCCTCCCTGCCCTGCCAGCGCGATGGTGGGCGCTTGCGGAAAGGCGATGGCGGTGATGGTGGCAGCCGAAGGTCCCTCGGGCTACCGGCCCTTCGATCCCCAGGCGTCGGGCTTCAGCCCGAGCTGGCGGCTGACAGGCTGGTGGGAGGCCAGGAGGAGGTGGCCCAGGAAGCCGCCTGCAGCCCCGGCAGGCCTCAGCCCCACCTTCCCATTCCTGAGCCTAGGCGAGGACTCCTGCGTCATCCCGCTGAGACACGGGGCCTGTCCCTGGTGCAAACCACTGCCTCCTTTTACCCCCTGGTGGAAGATCCCTACGTGATGGAGCGGATCGCGTGCGCCAGCGTGCTGAGTGACCTCTACGCCATGGACATCACCGAATGTGACAACATGTCCGATGTTGCTCAGTGTCAGCCAGAGCCCGAGTGAGGAGGAAGGAGAAAAGGTAACGCCACTCATGGGCAAAGGCTTTCGGGATGCTGCTGAGGAGGGAGGAACGGCAGTGACCGGAGGATGGACAGTGGTCCACCCTTGGATTGTCATCGGTGGGGTCGCCACTGTACTATGTCAGCCAAATGAATTCATAATGCCCGACAACGCAGTGTAGGGGATGTGCTCGTGTTAACCAAACCCTTAGGCACTCAAGTTGCTGCCAATGCCCACCAATGGCTGGATAACCCTGAAAGGTGGAATAACATAAAGATGGTGGTCTGAGCTGGGCGTGGTGGCGCACGCTTGTAATCCCAGCATTCGGGAGGCTGAGACCGGAGGATCCGGGTTCGAGGCCAGCCTCAGCTGCTTAGTGAGGCACTCCGCAACTTAGTGAGACTCGATTTCAAAATAAAGAATAAAAAATAGGGCTGGGGGTATAGCTCGGAGGTAGAATGCCCCTGAGTTCAATCCCCAGTACCGCAAAAAAAAAAAAAAAAAAGATGGTGGTCTCCAGAGAAGAGGTAGAACTGGCCTATCAGGAAGCCAGGTTCACTATGGCTACCCTAAACAGAACTGCAGCTGGATTCATGCACACGTGTAATGCCCATGCAGCCACGGATATCACAGGCTTTGGCATCTTAGGACACTCTCAGAATCTCGCAAAACGGCAAAGAAATGAGGCGTCTTTTGTCATTCATAATCTGCCAATCATTGGCAAGATGGCTGCCACCAGCAAGGCCAGTGGGAGGTTCGGCCTCCTTCAAGGAACCTCAGCTGAAACCTCTGGGGGATTACTAATTTGTCTGCCAAGAGAACGGGCGGCACGATTTTGTTCTGAAATCAAATCCTCCATCCAAGTACGGAGAGGGCCACCAGGTGTGGCTCGTCCGTATCATGGAAAAGGGAAACCGCCCGGCCTGGATCATTGACAGCCTCGAGTGACTGAGGTTCTACTGCTGTCGCGCCTGATAACTCCAGTGCCTCCTCTGGGCCTAGTTCGTGAAGTAGAGTAGCAGAAATTGTTGGGAACTTTGAACCTTTATGTACAATCATGGACGATTTTCAAGGGTTGATTTTAAGAAACTTCCAAAGAAGGCTGCCGGCATTAGTGGTTCCAGCTGCTTTTTCTCGGGGATTCGAATCAGCCCATCAAAGCTGCCTGGGATCACATTCCAAGGCCGGAAGGACATTTTGAACTTTGGGGAAACATGTGTTCATCCGTCAGGTCGACCAGTTGCAAAAACAGGTTTCCTCTTACCAAAGCAAGATGAGGAGGTTGTTCCAGTTTAAGGGGTTTTTCTTTGCCCTGAGTTAATTCGTTTCTGCACAGGGAGTGAGATTATTAAAATTACATACTCAAAAAGTGTTTGCAAAATGAAAAAAAAATTTAGAAGTAAATGAGTTTGGACCAAAACTGTTGCTAAATCTAAGTTGTTAAGAGAGATCTTATGATGCAATGACAAATTCTTTATTAGATTTTTCTGAGGAACTGACTCTTTCCTACTTTGGACAAGAATTGAGCAGCTTGTCCAATGACTGGGAAAGAAGGACCTGCAACCATCTGGCTTGGTCTCTGTTAATGATGTCTCTCCCTCTAACCCCCATTAAGGATTGGGAGAGGCAGAGCAAGCCCCGGAACCCAGGCCTTGGTGGTCATTAAGATGTTAAGTCTTGTGCTGAAAATTCCTGGTGATTTAATTAATAAAGAGTAATTTCTTTTTTTTTTTTTTTTTTGCAGTACTGGGGATTGAACTCAGGGGCATTCTACCTCCGAGCTATACCCCCAGCCCTATTTTTTATTCTTTATTTTGAAACCGAGTCTCACTAAGTTGCAGAGTGCCTCACTAGGTAGCTGAGGCTGGCTGCGAACCCGGATCCTCTGGTCTCAGCCTCCCGAATAAAGAGTAATTTCTTAAAATTAAAAAAAAAATAGGGCTGGGGCTGGGGCTGGGCATGGTGACACATGCTTGTAATCCCAGTACTTGGGAGACTGAAACAGGTGAATCACAGGTTCACAGCCAGCTTCAACTACTTATAGAGGCCCTCTGCAACTTAGTGAGACCCTGTTTCAAAACAAAGAATAAGAGCCGGGCGTGGTGGCGCACGCTTGTAATCCCAGCATTCGGGAGGCTGAGACTGGAGGATCCGGGTTCGTGGCCAGCCTCAGCTACCTAGTGAGGCACTCCGCAACTTAGTGAGACTCGGTTTCAAAATAAAGAATAAAAAATAGGGCTGGGGGTATAGCTCGGAGGTAGAATGCCCCGAGTTCAATTCCCAGTACCGCAAAAAAAAAAAAAAAAAAAAAAAAAAAAAAAAAAAAAAAAAAAAAAAAAAAAAAAAAAAAAAAAAAAAACAAAGAATAAAATAGAGCTGGGGGTGTAGCTTGGAGGTAGAATGCCCCTGAGTTCAATCCCCAGTACCGCAAAAAAAAAAAAAAAATAGGGCTGGGGGTGTAGCTCGGAGGTAGAATGCACTTGAATTCAATCCCCAGTACAGAAAAATGAATGAATGAATGACTGAATGAATGAAGGTTGTCCTCAGTTCTTGAGCTTAACTTGCATACCCTGACATTCTATTTAAAAATCTGATGAATTTTGTGTAAAAATAAGAGCACTAACTTGTTCTCTGATTAATGTTCAATTAGCCCATGGGCTTGACATATTAAATTTGCTTGAACGTTACTCATAGCATTTACAAACTTAATTAAATTCTCTTAAATATTTAAACTACATTTACAGATTTAACGTACTTGACTTTTTTTCCTAAGCACTTCAAATTTCTCATAGGGCAGATTTACAAGTCAAATGAGAAAAAAGTGTTAAGAACGTAAATAATTCCCATAAGCCTAATAACTCAAACTTTTAAATGTGGCAAATCCAATTTTCCTAAAGAGTTCAATATTGCTTACAAACATAATCAAAATATACCTTTCAGCTTTAAGTCATAAGTCTAAAGTAAGTTACAAACAGAGCACAGTGGTGCTTGTCTAATCCTAGCGACTTGGGAGGCTGGGACAGGAAGTTGGCAAGTTCACGGCCAGCCTGGGATACTTCATGAGCCCCTGGGTCAAAACAAACAAACAAACAAACACTGAAGATATGGGTCAATGGTAGAGTGCAAAAATTTTAAAAAGAACCTTGGGTATCTGTTTTTATTTAACCATTTGTGTTTTCTTTTCCAGGGTGGTAGAATAAAATACTATCTGTTTATATTTTATCTTTTTTTTTTTTTCCTTTTTGGTACTGGGGATTGAACCCAGGGGAATTCTACCTCCGAGCTACACCCCAGCCCTATTTTTCATTCTTTATTTTTTGAAACAGGGTCTCACTAAGTTTCAGAGGACCTCACTAAGTAGCTAAGGCTGGCTCCGAACCTGGATTCTCCCATCTCAGTCTCCCAAGTACTGGGATTCCAAGCCTGAACCACCACACCTGGCTCCCAGACCCATTTTTTTCTTTATTTTTAAACAGGGTCTCACTAAGTTGCAGAGGGCCTAAGTAGCTGAGGCTGGTCGAGAACCTGAGATCTTCCTGTCTCAGCCTCCCAAGAACTGGGATCACAAGTGTGCGCCACCACCCCCGGCTTGTTCATATTTTCTTTGTGCAACATAAATCAGCAGAACTGCTCGGTTGAACACTGGCTTTGACAAATAATCTGAGTATTGTTTTAATTAATAAGTATTGCCAGGTGTGATGGCCACCGCACCCAGCTTTATTTTTATTTTAAAACAAGATCTCAGTCGGGCGTGGTGGCCATGTTTCAAAATAAAGAATAAAAAATAGGGCTGGGAGAGCTGGGCGTAGTGGTGCACGCTTGTAATCCCAGCATGCAGGAGGCTGAGACCGGAGGACCCGGGTTCACGGCCAGCCTCAGCTACCTAGTGAGGCCCTCCACAATTTAGACCCAGTTTCAAAATAAAGAATAAAAAATAGGGCTGGGAGAGCTGGGCGTGGTGGCGCAAGCTTGTAATCCCAACATTCGGGAGGCTGAGACCCGAGGATCCGGGTTCGCAGCCAGCCTCAGCTACCTAGTGAGGCACTCCACAACTTAGTGAGACCCTGTTTCCAAATAAAGAATAAGCAGGGCGTGGTGGCGCACGCTTGTAATCCCAGCATTCAGGAGGCTGAGACCGGAGGATCCGGGTTCGCGGCCAGCCTCAGCTACCTAGTGAGGCACTCTGCAACTTAGTGAGACTCGGTTTCAAAATAAAGAATAAAAAATGGGGCTGGGGGTATAGCTCAGAGGTAGAATGCCCCTGAGTTCAATCCCCAGTACCGCCAAAAAAAAAAAAAAAAAAAGATCTCACCAAGTTGCTGAGGGTCCCAGTAAGTTGAGAATGGCCTTGAACGTGTGATCCTCCTGTCTCAGCCTCCCAAGTATTGGGGTAACAAACCTGTACCACTGGCAGGAATGGCTTATAATGTGTGACATAAGGTACTGTTAGAAATAAACAAATTTTAAAAGCATAATGTCTCCGGAAAACTTTATATAAGTATGTGTGACTCATTAGGACATCTTAAATAGCTGACATTCTGTATAGATGAAAAATATGTCCAGGTTTACCTAAAATTAGAAAAAATAATATGTTACATAAAATGGGAATATTTAATAGTATAAAAATAATACATTGAATCGTCAACTTTCATATGAGGAAACACACCAAGCATTCTTTTTTTTTTTTTTTTTCCCGCAGTACTGGGGATTGAACCCAGGGGCATTCTACCTCCGAGCTACATCCCCAGCCCTATTTTTTAGTCTTTATTTTGAAGCCGGGTCTCACTAAGTTGTGGAGTGCCTCAATAGGTAGCTGAGGCTGGCCTCCAACCCAGATCCTCTGGTCTCAGCCTCCCAAATGCTGGGATTACAAGTGTGCACCACCATGCCCAGCTCAGCCTCAGCAACTTAGGGAGACCCTGTTTCAAAACAAAGACTAAAAAATAGGGAGCCAGGTGTGGTGGTGCACGCTTGTAATCCCAGCATTTGGGAGGCTGAGACCAGAGGATCTGGGTTGGAGGCCAGACTCAGCTACCTATTGAGGCACTCCGCAACTTAGTGAGACCCGGCTTCAAAATAAAGAATAAAAAATAGGGCTGGGGGTAGAGCTCGGAGGTAGAATGCCCCTGAGTTCAATCCCCAGTACCACAAAGAAAGTAGCTGACACTGGCCACAAACCTCTGATCCTGTTTTCCATCCCCAGTACCACAAAAAATATAAATAATTAATAAAGTTAAGCCAGGCAGGGTGGTACATACTTGTAATCCCAGTACTTGGGAGGCTGAGACCGGAAGATCTGGGTTCACGGCCAGCCTCAGCTGCTTAGTGAGGCACTTTGCAACTTAGCGAGACCCTGTTTCAAAATAAAGAATAAAAAATAGGGCTGGGGGTATAGCTCGGAGGTAGAATGCCCCTGGGTTCAATCCCCAGTACCACACAATTAAATAAATACACAAATACATAAAACAGCCAGGCATGGTGGCGCACGCTTGTAATTCCAGCATTTGGGAGACTGAGACCGGAGGATCCGGGTTTGAGGCCAGCCTCAGCTACTTAGTGAGGCCCTCCGAAACTTAGCAAGACTCGGTTTCAAAACAAATAGAAAATAGGGCTGGAAGCCGGGCGTGGTGGCGCACGCTTGTAATCCCAGCATTCGGGAGGCTGAGACCGGAGGATTCGGGTTCGCGGCCAGCCTCAGCTACCTAGTGAGGCACTCCGCAACTTTGTGAGACTCTGTTTCAAAATAAAGAATAAAAAATAGGGCTGGGGGTTTAGCTCAGAGGTAGAATGCCCCTGGGTTCAATCCCCAGTACTGCAAAAAAAAAAAAAAAAAATAGGGCTGGGGGTATAGCTCGGAGGTAGAAAGCCCCCGAGTTCAATCCCCAGTACCGCAAAAGTCAAGAAAGCAACGGGACCAATCATGCTGAAGGAGGCGATATTTAACACCATTACCCAGTGTTTCCAGCCACAGCTGATCAATGAAGGGAGAGAGTTTGCAAGGCAACATCTTTTTACTTATTTCTATTTTTAGGTGTCCTTTGCTGGAAGTATAGGTCTGAAGCATTTTGTCCGTATTGTTTTGACCATCCTTATGTTAATACCAGATGACAATAAATGCTGTAGGATTTTTTTTTTTTTTTTTTTTTTTTTTTTTTTTTTTTTTTTTTTTTTTTTTTTTTTTTTTTTTTTTTTTTTTTTGCGGTACAGGGGATTGAACTCAGAGGCATTCTACCTCCGAGCTACACCCTCAGCCCTATTTTTTATTCTTTATTTTGAAACCGAGTCTCACTAAGTTGTGGAGTGCCTCACTAGGTAGCTGAGGCTGGCCGCGAACCTGGATCCTCCGGTCTCAGCCTCCCGAATGCTGGGATTACAAGCGTGCGCCACCACGCCCGGCTTGTAGGATTTTTTAATTTAAAAAATTTTAGTAGCTGGGCGTGGTGGCGCACGCTCATAATCCCAGCATTTGGGAGACTGAGACAGAAGGATCACAGGTTCGAGGCCAGCCTCAGCAAGTAGTGAGACTCTCTGCAACCTAGCTAGACCCTGTTTCAAAGGAAAATAAAATCAGGCTGGGGGTGTTGCTGGGAGGTAGAATGCCCCTGGGTTCAATCCTAGTAAGACACACACACACACACACACACACACACACACACACACACAATTTGAAGCCCAGCATGGCGTCACACGCCTTGGAATCTCAGTGACTCCAGAGGCTGAGGCAGGAGGATTTTGAGTTAAAGGATAAGCTGGGCAATTTAGCAAAATAAAAAATAAAAAGGCTGGCCAGGCATGGTGGCACATGCTTGTAATCCCACTACTTGGGAGGCTGAGACAGGAGGATCACAGGTTCGAAGCCAGCCTCAGGTACTTAGTGAGGCCCTCCACAACTTAGTGAGACTGTGTTTCAAAATAAAAAATAGGGCTGGGGGTGTAACTCAGAGGTAGAATGCTCCTGGGTTCAATTTCTAGTACCACAAAAAAATAAAAAATTAAAAAGCTGGGGGTGCCGGGCGTGGTGGCGCACGCTTGTAATCCCAGCATTCAGGAGGCTGAGACAGGAGGATCCGGGTTCGAGGCCAGCCTCAGCTACCTAGTGAGGCACTCCGCAACTTAGTGAGACTCGGTTTCAAAATAAAAGAATAAAAAAATAGGGCTGGGGGTATAGCTCGGAGGTAGAATGCCCCTGAGTTCAATTCCCAGTACCGCAAAAAAAAAAAGCTGGGGGTGCAGCTCCGTGGTGTCCTTGGGTTCAATCCCCAGGACCCAGGCTGGGCTGGGGGGAGAAAGAAAAACTCCCCCCGGGGATTTTCCCCGAGGCCTTCCTTGAGCCCGCGTCCCTGAGCGCACTTGGCCACCTAGTTTTCCATCATGTGTGTCCATCGTCACCCCAAGGGGCCGCTCCCTGGCCGCAGGGTGGCCCAGCATCTCAGCCTGTGCGTGCAGGACAGACAGGAGCTGTTTCTGCATCCCGGCCCGGCCCCACCCTGCCCGCCGTGCTTTGTTCCTCGGCAGGCCCCCGCTCGGCCCCTGATCTGGGAGGCCTGGCGATGGGGAGAGAGAGGGAGGCCCTCAGGACCCAGGGGTGCCTCCCCTCCTTCTTGTGGTCCTCTCTCTCTCTCCCTCCCTCCCTCTCTCTCTGGTACTGGAGGTTGAACCCAGGGGCATTCTACCTCTGAGCTACACCCTCAGCCCTATTTTTATTTTTATTTTGAAACAGGGTCTTGCTAGGTTGATG
>PVLC010015133.1:0-37855 GCA_004027655.1 Graphiurus murinus
CTTCTTCTCATATCAAATTTCTCTGAACAAGACTTCTAGTACCATGTCAAATAAGTGTGATGAACATGATGGACATGGACATCCCTCTCTCTCTTTTCCTGGTTATTTTGTATCTCCTTTGTTCCTTTTTTCCTCTCTGGCTGTTTATCTCTTTGTTTAGTGGTTTTCTGTGCTGATAAGTTTGTTTTCTCTTCTGTGTATCTGCTCCATTAGTGGGTTTTATACTTTTGGTTTTTGTGATGGTGGGTGTCTTTCTTTCATTTCTAAATATAGAAGTTCCTTAAGCATTTTTTGTAAGGCCAGTCTGGTGGTGATACATTTCCTAGTTTTTGTTTGTCTTAGAAAAACTTTATTTCTGAAGGACAGCTTCACCAGGTATAGAACCCTTGGTTGGGATTTTTTTTTTTCAGAGCTTTAAATATATCATCCCATTCTCCATTGACCTGTAATATTTCTTCTCAGAAATCTGTTGCTTGTCTTACAGGGGCTTCCTTAAATTTGACTTGGTGCATTTCTCTTGCTCTTTTTAGAATTGTTTCTTTGTCTTGAACTTCTGGCAGTTTGACTGTAATATGCATTGGAAAGGACCTTTTTAGGTCAAATCTATTTGGGATCTTTTGAGTCTCCCTGATTTGGATGCCTATGTGTTTATCACTATTTGTTTCAGCTATTATTTCATTGAATAGCTTTTCTATGCCTTTTCCCTTCTCTTCTAAGAAATCCACAATGAAAATATTTGTTTGTTTTAGTTTAAATTATCTTTTCTTTCTCTCTTTTTCTTTTTTTTTTCTTTCTTTTTTCCCCCCTTCTTTTGGCTGACTGGGTAATTTCAAAGGACCTGTCAAGTTGAAAAAGTCTTTCTTTTTTTTTTTTTTTTTGCAGTACTGGGGATTGAACTCAGGGGCATTCTACCTCCAAGCTATACCCCCAGCCCTATTTTTTATTCTTTATTTTGAAACCGAGTCTCACTAGGTTGCAGAGTGCCTCACTAGGTAGCTGAGGCTGGCCGCGAACCCGGATCCTCCGGTCTCAGCCTCCAGAATGCTGGGATTACAAGCGTGCGCCACCACGCCCAGCTGAAAAAAGTCTTTCTTATGCTTAACTTAGTCTGTTGTTGAGTTTCTCAACTTTTTTTTTTTTTTTTTTTTTTTTTTTTTACTATTTAAGTTCTTCTGGTCCAAGATTTCTTTTTGGTCCCTTTTTATGAGATATCTCTCTTTCTCTTTCTCCCTTCCTCCCTCCTGGATTTCTCATTTAGACTGTGAGTTATTTTCATAATTTTTATTGAATTTTCAGTCTATATTCTCTTGTATCTCACTGAGCTCCCTTAGAACCACTGTATTAAATTTTTTTTCAGGCATCTCATCAATTTCATTTTCTTTGGGCCTGTTACTAGATAATTATTATGATCTTTTTTATGTTACCTTCCTTTTTCATGCTTTTTGTGTCCTTAGATTGACCTTTGCACTTGATGAGACTTGTCTGTACTAATTTTATACTCTGCTTTTCATAGTAGAAGACTTTCTCCAGAAGATATGGTGTTGGTTGGGTAGGCTACATTGGCTTTGGTTCCAGGTAGATGCAGTAGTATAGTCTTTATATAGTTTTTTAACTATAGTCAATGTTAGAAATGTCTGTAGTTTTGAGATGCTGATGCAGCTATAAATACGGGGTGCCTGTCAGTTTCCACAGGCCTGGGTGGGGGGAGGGTTGCTCTGATGAGCCCAGGCAGGCAAGGCACGGTTGGTGCAATAGCAGAGGCACAGTTCCCTTTAGGTTTTGTGGGCTGCATGGGGCAAGTTTACTCCCATGGGGGCAGGCAGGCATAGCACATGTGCACAGCAACAAGAGTGGGACCCCCTCAAGTCTCCTTGGCCATGCTGGGTGGGGCTGTTCCAGGAGGCCTGAGTGGTCATGTCATGTCATGCATGGTGACAGTCCTTGGGTGCAGGTGGGTTTGGTCTCAAAATAGCAGTGTGCAACAACATCCTGGTGCAGGCAGGGGAGTACAAGGTGGACTGAACACCATCTCTGAAGCAATGCAATGGTACATACTCCGTGGTAACTCCCTAAACCACATTCAGAGTCCAGGAGTGCTTCAGAATTCCCTAGCAGCAAAAACTTTTTAGATGGTCATGGTGTCAATAAGCGTTGCTGGGGGCCTCCCACCGACTTTTTTCTTTATCATGGAAGACTTTTCCAGTTTCATTCTAGTCCAGATTAGGGTATGCAGGGTTTGATACAAGGTACCTTGTTCCCCTTTTAAAAGGTTATCTTGAGTCTTTGTGTTCCACAGCGTCTAATGCTCTTCTCCAAATATTCTCATTGCATAGCAGCTTTTTACGCTTTGGTTTTTTTTGTCCTTTGTGGGAAGAAAGCACGTCCAGCACATCTGGTCAGGCACATTCTATATTTTATTTTAAATTTTCTCGGAGTCTCATGCAGGATTGCACCTGAAAATTAAGTAAGTTAATGATGCGAATTATCTCAAATATATTATGTCAGTGCATTAAAGAAAGAACAGAATTTTCTTACATATCCTTTAATCATTGTGAACTAATGACAAGTGTTACATTTGTATATAATGGGCATTAAACTTGTGCACATGGCTTTGATTAATAACTAAAAATGAATATCTGCTGGTAGTGGTGGGGCATGCCTGTAATCCCAGTACTTGGGAGACTAAGGCAGGAGGATCCCAGGTTCAAGGGCAGCCTCAGCAACTTTGTGAAACTTGTAACAACCTAGCCAAACCCTGTTTCAAAACAAAAAATAAAAAGGTCTGGGGTGTAGCTCGGAGGTAGAATGCCCCTGGGTTCAATCCCAAGAAAGAAAGGAAGAAAGAAAAAAGGAAGGAAAACAGGGAGGGAGGGAAGGAGGGAGGGAGGGAAGGAGGGAGGGACAGAGAAACCCAAATATAATTAATATAAATTTTATCCTAAAGGTTATCTGACTTAACTGTGATACAAATTTATGATTAAAAATCATTTAAAAATTAATGTCACTTAAATATGTTTCGATATGGATTTATAATCCTACTTTTTCTTTCAAATTATTTTTCTTTTAAAATCTTAGCATACACACCGTACAATCAAAAAATGAACATTTAGAAGATAAAAATTCACAAACATCTACAACTATTCAGGTAAAAACTTAAAACTACTTTGCAATACATGAAATTAATATCAATCTGATCTTAAAATTTATTTCCAAAGTTTACTATTCATTAAATTGCTTTTATGTGTCTAGTTATAAAATGAATATTTTGGAATAGCTAGTTTTAATGGGTCCTAGGAAATAAGCAGAAAGAATGGAACAGATGGAAAAGTACTACTACAGAGTATTTTAAAACTAAATAGGGTAGATCTTAGGAAGAAGGCAAATATGGCTTATTACTTCTTGCCATGTCTAGAAAAAATTCAGTAATTTAAAGTAGTAGAAGCAAAGATAAATCTGCGCTGTGTATTTGGAAGAGCCCCAAGGTTTTTGTTTTGTAAGTGTATAGAATAAATCGCCAGATCTTTTATTGGTCTAGTTTTACTGAATAATAATTGCCTATCATTAGAATTATAAATTGCTTATTTTTAAAAATAGAGATTTCTGCAGTGAAGGGCCAAAATAGTCCTTTGTAATAAATAATATTGTAAATATTTGCCATTGCTTCTAATTTGTTTATCTGTGATGACCATTCTAGTTTATGTCAATTTATTATAAATTCTGAAATAATGAAACTGGTAATAATAAAACTATGGTTTTACTGTATATGACTTTTCACAATCCTAATGAAAATTCATCATTGTGTCTTTAGTCCTTTTATACAATGATAGAACCTCCAGAAAAAGACTCTACACCAGAAGGCCAAAAGGTTGATCATCAGGTTTGAAAACTTTGACCTTAAAGAGCTACATAATTCATTTTTAGCCATCAGGTGCTGTAATGTCCGTATCCCAGGTCATTAATTTTAACCTTCTCTTTTCTCAATCTGTCCATACACTCTAGATTTAGTTATATTTCCTGCAATAATGGGATGTTCTTTCTCCCCACTGTACTCAAAATATTAGCAGTATATTCAAAGTGTTGGTGTTTGTGTGCACATGTAATGTCCATCATGATAACAATAAGGCAGATCTGGGATTTCTGTTCCAGAGTTAACTGTACTCTGGGTTTATTTTATTTTTTATTTATATCTTTATGGGGTGCTGGGAATTGAACTTAGGGGCATTCTACTTCTGAACTACACCCCTAGCCCTATTTTTTATTCTTTATTTTGAAACAGAGTCTCACTAAGTTGCCAAGGGCCTCACTAAGTAGCAGAGGCTGGCAGTGAACCAAGGATCCTCCTGTCTCAGCCTCCCAAGTACTGGGATTATAAGCATTTGTCACCATGCCTAGCTTGTACTCTGGATTTTTTTTTTTCATTTATAATTTTTGGTGGTGGAGTTTTTTGTGTGTTTTGTTGTGGTACTAGGGATTGAATTGAGGGGTATTCTGCCTCTGAACTACACCCTCAGCCCTTTATATGTTCTGTTTTTAAACAAGGTCTTGCTAAATTGTTGCATGCTCGCCTTGAACCTGGGTTCCTCCTGTATTAATTTCCCAAGCACTGGGCTTACAGCCATGTGCTACTATGCCTGTTTTTTTGTTTGTTTGTTTGTTTGTTTGACTGTTTACATTGGGAGAAGTTTCTCAATATTCTCACAGACCAGAGATTTCTCTTTTCCAAATCAGTTTCACAATTAGGCCTGGAAGATTGAGGTTTATCTGTGAACTATCTGTAAATATTAGTGGAAGCATGTTTGAATTTCTGGAGACTTAATAAGTGAGAATTTTCTCACTTATAACATTTTTCAAGTGAGTCCACAAATTGCAAAGTTATATTTCACGCCCTTTGCAATTTAGTTGTATTTTCATTCCAGAAAAGGTTTTGATGAATAATCTGGGGGAAGTGGACAAAATGGACACTTTTAATTATTGTCCCCACATTATAAACTCACTTGTTCAGTATGTACAAATGGTAAATGAAAATGGTGGGGAGACAAGGCTAAGTCATGGTGCCTTGCAAAATGTATTGCTGTGACATCTCCAAATACCTAGTGATAGGGCGTGTGAATGCATATTCCCAGGCTGACTATAGTCAACACTGTAATAATTATGTTGCAGTGTGTAATAATGACCATAATTATATAATATATAATTATTATATATTATGGTCATATTATAGTAATATGAATTTACTTACGAGATGTGGTGCTTTAGTACATTCTTAAAATCGCATGGGAAGTACAGTTCTTTAAAGATCTCCTTGCTTTGCTTCAGATTCTCAATGTTTCTGATAGAAGCACACGTGAAGACACTAAGACAACTGTGGAATCCACGCCACAGAAGAAAGCGAGCTCACCTAGTTCATGTCCTCCACAAGGAAGATTGAATAAAATAATTACGAATGGTATGTGGAATAAGAAATGTAAATGGGAAAATGAGAAATATATGTGATGAATGATAAAACACCAAACAACAGAGCCAGTGCTCACTCTGTGTACTCCAGAGGACCAGCGATACGCGAACAAAGGGAAAAGGCTCCTTTGCATCTGTCTAAACCCAAACCAAAGTACTGCATAAGAGATTTGTATTTTCATGTCTTCTTATGTTAAATTTTTGTGATTAGAAGCAGCATTGATTAAAGATTTTTATTTAAAACTTTTTTTGACATTTAATCTTCTTAGCTGAAATAACATTACACTCCTGACAATATGAGGGCTCTTATTAAAATTAGGCTTTAAATTTTAAAATAGCTGCAGCCTGGTAGAATTATATAAAACTTGCTTTCCTGCTAAAAATTAAAACATCTAATTGTCACCAATTTTTTGGGGGGGTTGGTCCTGGGGATTGAACCCAGGGACATTCTACCTCTGAGCTATACCCTAACCCTATTTCATTTTGAAGTAAGATGTCACTGAGTTGCTGAGGACCTCACTAAATTGTTGAGGCTGGCCTCAAGCTTGCAATTGTCCTGTCTCAGCGTCCCAAGTACTGAGATTACAGGCATGCACCACCATGCCCAGCTGTCACCACATATTAATAGCTTTTTGTTTGTTTCTCAATATTTGAGAGACATTTTGACCTCCACATGTATACAGCCTAAAAAGAATAAAAATTGCATTAAAATATGATTAAATATAAGTATAGTTTTAAATTTTTCTTTTCATATTTGCTTCATGTTAACTTCATGCTTTTGAAATCAAATTTTAGTCATCGGTTTTTCATTGGTAAAGGGTTTGGGGATATTTTTGTTTTGTTTTGTTTCCTGGTCTTTTGTGTGTGTGTGTGTGTGTGTGTGTGTGTGTGTGTGTGTGTGTGTGTGTCTTTGTGTGGTACTGGGGATTGAACCCAGGAACATTCTACCTCTAAGTTACACTCCCAGTCCTATTTTTTTATTTTGAAACAGGCTCTTGCTAAGAAGTTGAGGCTAACCTTGGACCTTAGATCCTCCTGTCTCAGCCTCCCATGTACTGGGATTACATGATGTGTGCCACCATGCCCTACTAGGTTGCATTTTAATTAACATCAGTGTTTCTTTCTCCGTGTGTGTGTGTATGGTATTGGGGATTGAACCCAGAGGCATTCTACCTCAGAACTATACCCCCAGCCCTGTTTTATTTTTATTTTGAAATGGTCTTGCTGGGTTGCTGAGCGTCTTACTGCTTGTTGAGGCTATCCTCAAACCTGCAGTCCTCCTGTCTCAGCCTCAAAGGCCCTGAATCAAGCCTTTCTCTGAACTTGAAAGGTCCTCACCTGCCAGCATAAATTACTGGAAGGTTTTGTAATTATACTTTCTGCACGTAGATCTTACATGCATGCTCCCACAACACTGTATATTTAGTGGACAGTTTGTGTAGAGCCATTGTTAGGTGTAGGACCAGGTCCTGTGGAAGAGAGGGAAATGTACTGGCCACCCAATGTCCTCCACCAAGGCTTCCACTGAGGACTGAAGACTGCTCAGAGGCAGAATGCCAGCACTGAAACTTCAAACCTAGATCTAGAATTAATTTTCCTTTTTGTTTTCTTTCATTTTTGCTTTTATAATTTTAGAGATATTTACAGCAAAAGGAAATTTTCATAGCTTCCATGTTTCTATTTTGGGGTGAACATTCTTGCACTCTTTCAAAACTACTCTCTCCCCTTATTCTCTACCTTTTACATACACACACACACACACATACACTAGGTTCACACTGGCTCCTTAATACACTAAGTATAGAATCTCAATCTCTGAGTGTGCTTAGAACATGTCACTGTTAGGAATACCATTCTGCCCCAACATGGAATAAATGATACACATCCACATATAAATAGAATTAAACAACCAAAGAAACCCCCAAATGGCATATCCTTTGGAAAATAAAAGAAAGTAACACGGCAGTTTTTATACAAATGATACAAGTTAAATTTAAATAAGAAATCTAAATTCTCATCCATAGAGAGAAATCAGTCTCATCATATTTAATCACATTTACATACCTTATTTGGAAACCGGCTTGCATAGTAACAAAGAAATGGATATTCTAGGGCAGGATTTTAGGCTATCATTTGTTTTTGTTTCTTTTTTTTATCTACTTTCAATAAAAGTACTAACTTTTATATAATTGTTTTTCCTTTATGTATATTAAATAAGAGCTTTGTTATACATCCAACCATAATTTTCAAATAATCTCTGGGCTTAATCTCTCCATTAAAATCTCATTATCAGCCGGGCGTGGTGGTGCACGCTTGTAATCCCAGCATTCAGGAGGCTGAGACCGGAGGATCCGGGTTCGCGGCCAGCCTCAGCTACCTAGTGAGGCACTCCGCAACTTAGTGAGACTCGGTTTCAAAATAAAGAATAAAAAATAGGGCTGGGGGTATAGCTCGGAGGTAGAATGTCCCTGAGTTCAATCCCCAGTACCACAAATAAATAAATAAATAAATAAATAAATAAATAAATAAATAAATAAAATAAAATCTCATTATCAGTCTTATGAAAATAGCAACCTTAGCATTTTACGGTTTAAGAATAATATTCCAGATCGCTTCTCAGCCCTTTAGATAAGATCAAGTATAGTATCTGTTCTTGTCTGTTTAATATCAGACACATTATCTGAAGATAGTATATTAAATGATGTTTAGGAAATAGAAGGTAGAATGGGAGCTTGCTCCACCCACTCCACACACTGACCTGGTACTGTGGCACCTTCAGGAATAATGCATCCTCTTTGGGGGAATTTTTTTTTTAAAAGGAGAATATTTCAGAAACTTTCCATTTTGGTTCCATTTGTAAAGAGCTTAGAAATCATCCATCTGTCCTAATAATGAAAATCTGAACAAACTGAAAACTCTTCAGCTCTTAGATCCATAAGAGAAGTGAGTGAGAGAAGCAGTAAACTGCTCCCCCCCCCAAAAAAAAAAACTAGAGAGGCGAACAGGTGGATGCAGGGAACCGTACCTGAGGGCAGAAACTTCTGAGAGCACCAGCAGCAGGGTAAGACAACCTAACCATCATTGTCAGATTAGCTGAAGCCCTGTGTGGACAAGTGTAAAGATTAAAAACTGGAGAGGAGGCCCAATCATGGAATGGGAGAAGCTCACCATTTGTAAGTTTTACCTTCTATAGCCAACCAGCAAAGGAAGATAGAAAGTAATCATTGTAAAATACATTTCCATGTTTTGTTCTTAACAAAGTCTGCCCTCCAGAGAAAGTATTTATCAGAGGCTAACCAACAGGAGTTTTATCACAGTCTAACCAACCTAGGAGAAGGAAGTATGCAGCTCCAGCCTCCTCTAGTCCTCTACTTAGGAGAAAGGAAATACAGAACTCTTGCACCGCTAATCATCCTGTATAAAAGAAAGGGGGGGGGGGGAGCTGGGAAGCACTGTAAAATTTATTGCCCAAGGGAACAGGCTCACTGAAAGACTATAGGGCTATAGAATGCTCTACCCCCACCTCACCCCTTACCTTTCTTCCAGTACATCATGTTCATGTTTCTACTAAAATATGCAAACTGTATTAAAAAGCAATAGATGGCAGGAATGTTGGAATTATTAGACTGTGGATTTATCTTTTATCAAAATCAAGTGACCTTTATTTTTTATACTTTTATTGGTACATTTTGGTCTCACATCATAATGTAGTTCACAGTGAGAGTGAAATACATGCACACAGCACTTGGTGGGCTTTCCCCTGGCTCCCTCCCCAATCCCCCTTTCCTTATACAAGGTATTGAGATTGGCATTGGTATTCTCACATATGTACTTAATGTCAATGAAAATGATTCCTTCACTGATCCTCTCTCCCCCTCCCCTTCCCCTAGACCACCTCCCTGGCTCCACTAGTTTCTTCTCCATTATTTAAAGTCCCTTTCATATCCTGATTACTCCCTAGCTTTCATATATGAGAGAAAACATAAGACCCTTCTCTTTCTGTGACTAGCTAATCTAACTTAACATAATTTTTCTCTAGGTCTATCCATTTTTCTGCAAGTGACACAATTTTGTTCTTTATTGCTGAGTAGAATTCCATTGTGTGTAATCCATTCATCTATTGATGGATACTTAGGTTGATTCCATAATTTGGCTTTTGCGAATTGTGCTGCTATAAACATGGATATGTATATATTGCTATAATATTCTGATTTTAATCCCTTAGGAAAGATACTCAAGATCATATCGTGGATCCATTCACAGTTTTCTGAGGAATCTCCACACTGATCTCCATAGTGGAAATCTCACCAACAGTGTAGAAGAACTCCAATTTCCCTACATCCTCACCAACATTTATTGTTTTTTGACTTCTTGATGATTGCCATTCTGATTGGGGTTAGATGGAATCTCTGTGTAGTTTTGATTTGCATCTCCCTGATTGTTAATGATGTTCAACATTTTTTCTTGTATTTATTGACCATTTGTATTTCTTCTTTTGTGAAGTGTCTTTTGGGTTCAATTGCCCACTTCTTGATTGGGTATTTGAATTTTTAGTGTTGAGTCCTTTAAGTACTTTGTATATTCTAGATATTAGTCCTCTGTCAGAGGAATAGCTGACAAAGATTTTATTCCGTTCTGTAGGCTCTTTCTTTAGATTCTTCATGGTTTCCTTTGATGAGCAAAAACTTTTTAGTTGAATGTCATTCTATTTATTAATTCTTATTTTAATTTCCTGAGCTTTGGGGGTCTTATTGAGGAAGTTTCTACCTGTGCTTATATGTTGGAGTCTTGGGCCTATGCCCTCCTCTAGTAATTTCAAAGTCTCTGTTCTAATATACAGGTCTTTGCTCCTTTCAAGTTGACTCTTGTGCCGAGTGAGGGGTAGGGATTTAATTTAATTTCATTTTTCTACAAATGGATAACCAGTTTTCCCAGCATCATTTATTGAAAAGGCTGTTTTTTCTCTAAGGTGTGCTTTTGGCACCTTTGTCAAAAATCAGTTGACTATCAGTGTGTGGTTTTGTTTCTGTGTCTTCTATTGTGTTCCATTGGTCTGTGTGTCTGTTTTTGTGCCAATACCATGCTGTTTTTATTACTATAGCTCTGTAGTATAATTTGAAGTCAGGAATTGTGATGCCTCCTGCATGGTTCTTATTGCTGAGAATTCCTTTTGTTTTTCCATATGAAATTTATGACTGATTTTTCTAGGTTGGTGAAGAATGACATTGGTATTTTGATAGGGATTACATTGACTCTGTAAATCACTTTTGGTAGAATGGCCATTTTTATAATATTCGTTCTGCTTATCCAAAAGCAAAAGATATCTTTCCATCTTATAATTTTCATTGTAAAGGTCTTTTACATCCTTGGTTAGATTTATCCGTAGGTATTCTATTGGTTTTGAGGTTATTGTGAATGGAATTGTTTTCTGGATTTCTTTTTTAGTGTATTCATGGATGGCATCGAAAAGCTACCAGTTTTTTAAGATTTATTTTATATCCTGTTCCTTTGCTAAATTTGTTAATCAGATCTAGAAGTCTTTTGGTTGAGTTTTTGGGTCTTCTTAATATAAGATCGTGTGATCTGCAAATAGAGATAATTTCAGTTGGATGTAACTGACATCTATAAATTAATTCAACAACATCAGAATATAAATTCTGCTAAAGCTAACATGTAACATTCATCAAAATAGGCCATATTCTGAACCATACCACATTAGCATATTTGAAAGATTAAAAATCATAAATGTATGTTCTCAGACCAGAATGGATTTAAATTAGAAACCAGTAACAGAAAAATAATTTGAAATTCCCCAAAGAGAGTTGGAGATTAAACAACACACTTTAAAAATAACACTGGATCAAGAAAGAAATCTCAAGAGAAATTTAAAATTACTTTCAAGTAAATGAAAATGAAAATACAACTTATCAAAATGTGTAAGATGCAACAAAAGCAGTACATAGAGGGAAGTGTATAGCATTCAATGCATATCTTAAGAAAAAACAGGATCTAAAATTAGTAAACCAAGAATCTACCTTCGGAAGCTAGAAAAGAGAAGAAGAAAAAGAATGATAAAAATGAGAGATGAAATTAAAAGAAATAAATCAATAGAAAAATTCAGTGAAACCAAAAGCTGGTTCTTTGAAAAAATCAATAAAATTTATGAGCCTCTCGTCAGGCTAAGAAAAAAGAGGGGGTGAAGACACAAATTACTTATATCAGAAATAAAAGAGGGGGCATCCTGCAGATCCCATGGGCATGAAAGGATAATAAAGAAATACTATGAAAAACTCGCTATGTCCACAAATTTGAAAACTTAGATGAAATGGACCAATATATTTTTTTTTCGGAACCGAGGGTTTAACCCAGGGGCATTCTTCCTCCAAGCTACACCCCCAGCCCTATTTTTTACTCTTTATATTGAAGTATGGTCTCACTAAGTTGTGGAGAGTCTCACTAAGTAGCTGAGTCTGGCCACTAACCTGCAATCCTCCTGTTTGAGCATCTAGAGTACTAGGATTACCATGCCTGGCAGGACCAGTTTCTTGAAAGGCACTATATTTCAAAAGACAAGGCAAAATAGGCAATCTAAATAGGCCTATATCTGTTAAAGAAATTGAGTTGATAATTAAGAACCATGTGAGCTAGGTGTATTGATATATGCCATCTGTAAACCCAGTATTTGGGAGACTGAGACAGGAGGATTACAGGTTCAAAGGCAGCTTCAGCAACTTAGAGAGTCTCTAAGCAACTTAGCGAGACCCTATTTCCAAATAAAAATAAAATAGGCCTGGGGGTATAGCTCCAAGATAGAGTGCCCCTGGGTTCATTCCTTAGCAACACACACACACACACACACACACACACACACACACACAACCATCCAAAACAGAATAGGTCCAGGCCCAGGTGGGTTCACTGGTACATTTCACCATTTAAATGCAGTTATACTAATTTTATGCAATCTTTTCTAGAAGATAGAAGAAATGCTAATACTTCCCAACTTAGTTTATTAGGCCAGCACTACTAGTATCAAAACCTAAAAAAAAAAAAGTACAAGACCAGTATCTACAGTTCATTATCATTCATGAATATAGATGCAAAAATACTCAATAAAATAGTAGCAAATAGAATTACACAATGTATAAAAATTATTATACACCATGATCAAGTTGGATTTATCTCAGGTATGGAAGATTGGTTTAACTTTTGGAAATTAATCAACGTAAGCCATTACCTCAATAGGTTAAAGGAGAAATATGATCATATCAATAGATTCAGAAAAGGCATTTGTTGAAATCCAACACCCATTCATAATTTTAAAACTTCTCATCAAACTAGGAAGAAGGGAATATTTCTCAACTGGATAAGAAAACAGCTAATAAAAACCTTTAGCTAACTTCATACTTAACAGTGATAAACTAGAAGCTTTCCTCTTAAGATCTGGAAGAAAGCAAGAATGCCTCCACTCACCAGTCCATTTAAACATCGTACTGGAAGTCCTACTGATTCGATAAAACAAGGAGAGGAAAGAATAGTTATCCAGGTTAGGAAGAAAGAAGTAAAACTTTTTTCACAAAAGACATAATTATATAAGTAGAAATTTTGAGGGTCAAGGAAAAAAAAACTTCTGGAATAACTAACAAGTAAGGTTGCAGGGTACAAGATTAATATTCAAAAGGTTAGTCAGTTGCTGGGCTAAGGATGTAATTGTAGTTCAGTGGTAGAGCACTTGCCTAGCATGCACAAGACCCCAGGTTCAATCCCCAGTCACCACAAAAATAAATAAATCCAGTTACTTTCCTATATACCACAATATACAAATGGAATTTTAAATTTAAAACAATACCATTTACCTTAGCACCACAAAAATAAGATTCTTATCTATAAATCTAACAAAACATGTACAATATCTATAAGAGGAAAACTACAAAACTCTGATGAAAGAATCTAAAAACTAAATGGAGAGATATGCCTTTTTCAAGAAAGATTCAATATTGTAGATGTCAGTTCTTAATAACTTGATCAATAGATTCAATGCAACTCAAATAACTTGTGGATATCAACTAACTGGTTCTAAAGTTTATATAAATAGTCAAAAGTCCCAGAATAAGCCAATCTATGATGTAGTGCATGCATGCCTATAATCTCCATACTTGGGAGACTGAGATAGGAGAACCGCAGGTTCCAGGCCAGCATGTGGTAACCTAGTGAGACCTTGTTTCAATACTAAAAATAAAATAGGGCTAGGATTGTAGCTCTGATGTAGAATTCTTCTGGATTAAGTCCAGAAGAAGATGAGGAGGAGGAGGAGGAGGATCCAACTTACATTGAAAGAATGCAAAGTCAGAGATCTAAGATTAAAGAACTGACTCAAAGCTATATAATCCACACAGTGGTATTGGTGAAAGACAAGACAAATAGCAACAGAATACAATGCAGTGCCCAGAAATTGGCCCATACAAATGTAGTCAACAGATCCTTGAAAAATGAATAAAAGCAATATAACAGAGGAAAGATGGCCTGTTCGGCAAATGATGCTAGAACTAGTGGACATTCACATGCAAAAAAAAAAAAAAAACATTAATGTGGAGACAGACTTGACACTTTTCAACTTTTCACAAATATGAACCTCAAATGAGTCATAAGAATATAAAACACAAAACTGCAAAACTCATAGAAGGTAACAAGTGAAGAATCTAGGTGATACTGGATATGGCGATGGCTTTTTAAACACAAAATCAAAGGCACACTCCATGAAAAAATAATTTACAAGATGTACTTTAAAATCTTCTGCTGTATGGAATATACTTTCAAGAGAATGAAAAGACAAGCTGCAGACTGGAAGAAAAATATTTGCAAAAGACATGTCTGGTAAAGACTACTATCCAAAATATACAATGAATTCTTAAAACTCATCAATAAGATAACAAACAACCCAATTAAAAAGGAGTAAATCATCTGGAACAGATGCTTCACAAAATAAGATATGAAATGGCATGCATATAAAGGAATGCTCAACAACAGATGTCAATAGGGAATTGCAAATTTAAACAATAATGAGATTGTCTAGCATGTATAGGCCTTGTGTTCCATTTCTGGCACCAAAAGAAACAAGCAAACAAAAAATGGGAATGAGAGAACACTACAGATCTACTAGAATATACCAAATTCAAAACACTGGCGCCAAATCCTAATGAAAATTTATTGCTAGTAGGCATGCAAAATGGTATGGAAGATACTTTAACAGTTTCTTTCTTTTTTTTTTTTTTTTTTCTTTTTGGTACTGGAGATTGAACCCAGGGACATTCTACCTCTGAGCTACACCCTGAGTTATCCTTAAATCTGGAATCCTCCTGTCTTAGCTTCCCAAGTACTGGGATCACAGGTGTGTGCCACCATGCCCAGCAGAGTCCTACTTAATATATGAATTTTTGAAGGCGATGTTGCTGACTGGAGACCAGTTAAGACAAACTAGCTCATCTCAGTTTGCCAGTAGAAAAATATTTCCTGGTTCATTTTTTTTGGTAAGAGTTTATCCCTTCACATATTCCAGTTTTCTAGGTGAGAATAACTGGGAATGAGGACAGCAATCTTTGTTTTAACATCCTGACTTGAGTAAGTCAAAAATTTTCCTCCTTTACGCTGGTTCTGTACAGCCTAAAAGGAGTCACAGCTAAAAATGTAGTTAATCTGTTTTAAGACCCTGAAAAGCATTAGAAGTTATGATTCATAGTAATTGAAGATAGCTATTTCATTGGCAGATAGAAATGTATGGTGTAACTATATGTCCTTTACAGAAACCTCCAGATTTTCCTGTTAAGTAGGACCTTTTCCTTTGTTTCTAGTAGCCAGAAACAAGATGTGTACTATCTTCTTCTTACCCGGTTCTCCAATACTTCCTGAACAGAAAGTACTTTATACTTAATGTTTCATACTGAGTTATCCTTTCACTACAAAGATTTATTCTGCTCATGTTTTTAAAAAATTGGCATCCTCAATAAAGTTGAGAAGTTATATCACAATCATCAACTTATTCCTGGTAGAAGAGCTATTTTGAAGCCTAAAATTAAGAATATCTCATCAAATCTGGGTATGGTGATACATGCATCAATCCCAGCAACTTGAGAGGCTGAGGCAAGTGAATCATAAATTTGAGGCCAACCTGGACAACTTAGTCCCTGTTACAAAATAAAAAATAGAAAGGTTAGGGGATGTAGCTCAGTGGTAGAGCACCCCTAGGTTCAATCCTGAGTATGAAAGGAAGGAAGGAAGAAAAGGAGGAAGGGAGAGGAAGGAAGGGGATGAAAGGAGGAGGGGAGGAGGAGAGGAAGGGCTCTTTATATCGTCATGACATTGTTTTAAACGTCAGATATTATAAGAAATGTTCTTAAATATTTTTAAAATGAAAATAGTTTGTTTAAAACTTATTCCATAAATTGACAGAGTCTTTCGAATATATCTTTAACAGATACCTCCTCAGTCATACTGGTAAGCAATATTCTACACTATGCGTCATTATATGTGATTGACTATTAATATATTTGATAAATAGAACACATATTTCTGTCTATAAAAATACATATTCTTTTTTTTATATTCCAGGAGTTATACTCCTTATGATATGGTGCACAATGTGGTCATTCTCAGGCTCTGAAGTTCTCCCTGGTGGAAATTTATTTGGACTAATAATTATTTTTTATGGTGCCCTTCTTGGGGGGAAAATTTTGGAAATAATTAGAATACCTTTAGTGCCTCCACTTCCACCTCTTCTTGGTAAGTATATAATTAGCTCTCCTTATCGTTGACGGTTTATGAATTTCTAACATTTTAATTAGATTAGGTATAATTCAGAAATATTTCAATTTAATATTATCTATATACCTTCTTTGTATATTAGTTTACTGTCTATGTATGCATATATGTCACTTTTTAATATATGTATTTATTATCTTTATAACACAGATTTTCTCAAAATCTATTTGTAAACTAGTTTGAAAATCCTCAGTATATGATTCTTGTTGATTTATCACTTAATAAGACATCTTTTTTAATATATTAGAGAAAAAGAAAAATTTAGAAAGACTGAGTTTTTGTATAGATCACTTAAACTGGAATACAATTATAAGATTCAAATATAATGACTAGGGCACCAATAGGTCCTATCATTTTTGAGCAAGCTGGGTTTTTTTGGTTGTTTGTTTTGTTTTGTTTGCAGTACTGGGGATGGAACCTGGGGGCATTCTACCTCCAAGCTACAGCCCCAGCCCTACTTTTTTACTCTTTATTTTGAAACAGGGTCTCACTAAGTTGCGGAGGGCCTCACTAAGCAGCTGAGGCTGGCCACGAACCCGGATCCCTCCAGTCTCAGCCTCCCAAATGCTGGGATTACAAGCGTGTGCCACCACGCCCGGCTCTGAATAAGCTGTTTTGGCATGTCCACTGTCTACTTTTATGCATACATCATCTGCCTCACCTGTACTATACACTATTTCTTCATCACCAATGTTCTACAATTATCTTGCTAGACAGAGGAAAATTAATGGAAAAACTTTTATCAGAGGTGTCTGATATCTTCTAAGTCATCATTGCGTCTAAATATTCTGTACTCTGTCAGCAGATATATCTTGACATATTATCTCTACTACCCTATGTCCATAATACCCTTCTAATACCTTCTAAGTATTCATTGAATCTTTCCCCTCCTATCTAAAACTTCTAATTCTGAGCCAAACGTGGTGACACACTTCTATAATCCCAGTACATTGGAGGCAGAGACAGGAGAATTACATAGAAGCCAGACTCTGCAATTTAATGAGACTCTATTTCAAAATTAAAAATAGAAAGGGCTGAGGGTGCACTTTGGAGGTGGAATGCCCCTGCATTCATTCCCCAGTACCAAGTAAAATAAAACTTCTATTTCTGCCGTAGCTTGATCTGTTACCATTTGCATGGATGAAGGCAGAACCTTCTAACCAGTCTCTGTCTCCAGTTTTATCTCTGTTAAAATCACTAAGATCATCACATAGAAAATACAAAACTCATTATGTCACTTCTGCCTAAAATTTTCTATGGTAACCTACTCTACCAAAGGGGAAGGGAGCATTCCTTGATCTGGTCCCTCCAGGTCCTTCTCCCACTCCCATCCTTGTTATTTATGTTCTCCTAACTCTGAATTATTTGTTGTACTATATTTAGATATGCTGCTTCTTTTTTTTTTTTTTTTTTTTTTTTTGCGGTACTGGGGATGGAACTCAGGGGCATTCTACCTCCGAGCTATACCCCCAGCCCTATTTTTTATTCTTTATTTTGAAACCGAGTCTCACTAAGTTGCGGAGTGCCTCACTAGATAGCTGAGGCTGGCCGCGAACCCGGATCCTCCGGTCTCAGCCTCCCGAATGCTGGGATTACAAGTGTGCGCCTCATGCTGCATCCTCTACTTGTATGTAACCTGCCCTTACCAAAATAAAGAGAAACATCACATATTTGACCAGGGAAATTTTACTTTTCTCTCTTCGAAAATTGAATAAAACCAAACATGCTTTAGTTTTATTTTTAATTTTTGTTTTTATTTTCATTTTCCTTTTTTCTTTCTTCCTCTTTTTATCTTTTTTCTTCTTTAGGGATGTTACTGGCTGGTTTTATCATCAGAAATATTCCATTCATTGGGAAACATATCCATATTCATAGAGCGTTGTCTTCAACTTTAAGAAATACTGCCCTTACCATTATCCTAGTACGAGCTGGGCTTGGACTCGATCCAAAGGTAGATTTCCAATTATCTCCTGCATTATTTCAAGTAGTAGAAAATGGTGGAAAAGAAAAGGAGGTAGAATTTTTGTTATAGCTATTCCAAGGAGAATATGTAAGCAAAACTAGGATAAAAAAGAAAGACTTCGTGAAAATATTTGGCACCTTAATTTCTGTTTCTAGCTACAGTTATTACTTGTATGAAGAGAAATCACAGTCGTATAAAGTCTCTATTTAAGAGCATCTGTAATGATTTGTATGGAGATAAATGTCCACTATGCAGCACCTATATTACCTGGGAGCCTCTTCTTTAAAGGACTATTTAATTTTCAGTTAACAAAGGATAAGGTCACCCTATAAAGTGCTTCTCTTTTTCTTTTTTAGGAAGAATAAGAACTTCAATAATATATTTGTCTCATGATTGTGCAGAAGTATATTCCTCTATTGTAAAAGCTCAGTTTTAAAACTGCATCTAAAATATTATAATTTGGGCATCACACATCTTTTGGGTTTTAAGAAGATGACTATATAAGAATATAACAGCCACTCAAATAAATTTGGCAAATGTATTAGTTTAATGGAAAGGGCATAAATAATTATGGCCAGTAATAATTACATTGTATTTTCCATTATAATAATTTATTATATTCTCCAGATGAACCATTGAGAAAATTTAAAAGTTCTCCTTTTATAGATTAATTACACACTTTTTAAGTTATTTTCTTTTTTGGAATACTGATGTTTCCTATTTGTAACTATTAAGTTAATCAAATAGTTCATTATTAAAAGTCAACTGATGGGGAAAAAACATGTAGAATATTATCATGTATGAATATCACGTATGAAGAAAGTTAAGGAAGGTAAAATTAGTTCCTTAATTATCAAGAAGTCAATCTTTTTAAAATAATTATAAAAGCCAGGTGTGGTGGTGCATGCTAGTAAACCCGGTACTTGGGAGGCTGAGACGGGAGGATCACAGATTCATGGCCAGCCTCAGCTACTTAATGAGGCCCTCCACAACTTAGTAAGACCCTGTTTCAAAATAAAGAATAAAAAATAGGACTGGGGGTTTAGCTCAGAGGTAGAATGCCCCTGGGTTCAATCCCTAGTGCCATATAAAAATAAAAAATAATTATAACAATATTTTACGAAGTGTGAAATTATTTGTAATCCAATTTATGATGACATATAAAATGAGTTATATTAGAGTTTCAAGCCCAGTGGGACAATCTGGCCAAATAAGACTTAGTTTAGTAAAAGTTTATTACTCAAAAGAGATTCTGTATTTCAATGTTTGCTTAAATAATTTTCTCATTGGCCTTTATAAGTTTACCTAAATATGACTCTATATATTTCAGGCTTTGCAACAACTGAAGGGAGTTTGTCTTAGACTGTCTATGGGCCCATGCATGATGGAGGCATGTGCAAATGCTGTTTTTTCCCACTTCATTATGAAATTTCCTTGGCAATGGGGATTTCTATTAGGGTAATTTTTTTCTCTTTTTCCTCTATGAAAATATACAGCTAAGAATTCTTGGTTTAAAAGTACTGAAATATTCAGAATATTGTGTAGGCAACTCTTCACTACAGTTCTTTCATAGTAGTGGAAAGCCTTGAAATTCAGATGACCAAAAGTAAGATACTGGGCCTAAATCTTCCATATCTTTGACAAACATTCATGATAACCCACTTTGTCGGCTTATTCCTTCTCTTCTGTATTGTATGTATCTGTATGTAGAATAAAATATACAAATACATTATATGTGTGTATATACATATGTATATGGGAGAGATTTTATATAGTTATAGGTATGTAAATAAACTCTCCCATTAAAAAAAAAAATCTTTCCCCAGATTCAATGCCCCAAACTATCCTTACAATCATCCATTTCCCTTATGTCCAAATTCCTTAAATTGTATAATCAGTGACTCTTATTGCCAAATCTAGTGGATTTTTAAAATTAACATATATTTGAAAATACATTTCCCCCTTTTTGTTTGTCATGTCATGTTATGCTGTTTTGATTTTGCAATGCAGGGTTCAAACCCTGGGCCTTATGCATATTAGGGAAGTTCTCTAACACTGAGCTACACCCCCAGTTGTGAACTTACCTTTTGAAAAATTAGAACTTTACAGATAAAAGTAAAGTATCTTTTGATTATGCCTTCTGTATATGAAATTGTAGGGTATACATATTCTCTCCATAGGTAATGCTTATTTAATTTTTGCATTCTTAGAGAATGTAGAGTGGTATCATTTTGCAGATTGAACTTACATTTCCTTTACTGACACTGAGCATATTTTCATGTGCTAGGGCTATTTGTATAGCTTCTTTGATGAAGTGTCAGTTCAAACTTTTTGCCAACTTTTAAAATTAAGTTCTTCATTTTCTTATTGGGTTTTAAATTATTTTTATATTCTGGACCCAAGTCTCTTGTCCAATAAAAATATTATGCTTTTTTTCTTCAAGTGTCTCATTTGCCTTTTTGTTCATTTATTTATGTATTTATTTGGTGGCTAAAATAATAGAATTTTTTTTCCTCACAGTTCTGGAGGTTAGAAAGCCAAGACCAGGGTGTCAGCAAATTTGGTTTCTCCTGAGACATCTCTGCTTGGCTTGCAGATGGTCACATATGGTCACTTTCTTGCTATATCCTCACATGACTTCTATTCACAGGTTTATTTGATGTCATTTTCTATTCTTACAGAGACACAAATCCTTTTCACTTAATACCTTATAATCTAATTTAATTTTAATCAGTTCTCTAAAGGCTCTATCTCCAGATACAGTCCAATTGATGGTTTGTTTTAATATAAAGAGTTTATAAAGATTCAGTCCATAACAGTTACCAACCCAGGAAACTTTTCTTCCTATCTTCTGTAGCAGTTCTTCTTTTCTTTCTTCTATTCATTAAATATTAGAGTACTTATGGGCCTAGTATCAGTCCCCCCTTTTTTTAAAATTCTGACCTAGTTCTTCTCTTATACTCTAATAGTTTTAAATTATGTCTATAAGCCACTCACTTTCAAATACATAATTCAAACTCACTTTACTCCTTTAACTAGAAAAGACATATAACAAATTCTCCAAATGATAATATCACATCAAAATAGAGGGTCATATTTCATAAGGCAAGGGTGAGTGTCCAGTACTCAAAAACCAAAAATGCTCATCTGAAGTTTTGTTACTGTTTTGTTTTATATCTCATTATGGAGACATTCCATAATCAAACACATAGGACAGAAGGGGGCTAAATTAGATCTATAATAAGACTATTTTAGATGAAGTATGTAACTCTAGGTAAAAGATCCCTTAAAGTTCTAAAAGTAAACCTTGAAAGGATCATCTAATTCACTAATAAGTTAAAACTGCCCTTTAGGACAAATTACAACATTATAAAGGAAAGCAAAATGCATAATTCAACAATGTAAAACTTCTAAGGTCCAAAGTCAAATCACAGATCACTAGATATATTTTTAAAAACAGGGTAATATAACCCATAACCAGGGGCCAA
This sequence comes from Graphiurus murinus, assembly GCA_004027655.1. NCBI lineage: Eukaryota > Metazoa > Chordata > Mammalia > Rodentia > Gliridae > Graphiurus > Graphiurus murinus. The sequence goes on from PVLC010015133.1 coordinate 21,721, forward strand.
AATCAGTACCAACAGACCCTGAAATAAAATCAAAAACAGAAATAGCAGATATGTAAAAACAGTTACTATAAATATACTCTATATGCTCAATTTCTTAAGGGAAATATGAACTAATGATGAAAAACAGAAAAAGGACCAAATAGAAAAATAGAAAAGAACCATATGGAAGCTAGGGAAATAAATTACAAAATATATAAATTGAAAATTTTACTGAATAGATTTAACAGAAGGTTGAACACTGTTGAAGAAAATATCAGTTAACTTTAAGACAGAGGAAAAGGATATATCCAAAATAAAGTACAGGTATAACATGATTGAAAGAAATTAACAGAACATCAGGGACCTTTGGAATAATATCACCCAATCTAACATTATATATTGTAGTTCCAGGAGAATAAGAGAAGGGGAGCAAGAAATTTAAGAAATAAGGGTTGTAAATTTACTAAATTCTAAACATGCAAAAAGCTCAATGAAGTTCAAGCAGTATAAAAATAATGATGACCACTACATGGTACATAGTCAAATTACTGAAAAGCATTAATAAAGAGATAATAGCTTAGAAGGAAGGAAGAGACATTGCATATAGAGAAACAAAAACAATAACCCGTAGTCGTCTTGACATAAGCTATGTAAACCGGAAGAAAATTGAAAAAATTGTGGAAATACTGAAAGGAGAAAATCTAGAATTTGTACATTCAACAGAAATATCATTTTTTAAAAAGGACTTGCTTGGTTTTGGACAAACAAAAGCTGAGAGAGCTGTACTATAAGAAATATTAAAGTCCTACAGGGAAGAGGAAAATTATACCAGACAGGAAATTAGATATAGACAAAAGAATAAAAATCCCACAAGTGGTATAAGTAGATAAACATTTTTCTCATTTTTAATTCCCTTAAAAATTGTTTAAAGCAAAAATAATAACAATAACAACAGTAAGCTATACCATTCATCATACACAGAGTAAAATATATGATATCAATAGCACAAAAGATGGGAGAGGAAAATAGAAGCATACTTTGTAACAGTCTATGAGAAGTTGTATAATATTATTTGAAGGTAGATCAGAAGTTTAAGATTCATGTTATAAACCATATGAAAACTATTTTTAAGTGTATAAATAAGCCGGGAATGGTGGTGCACGCTTGTAATCCCAGTACCTGGGAGGCTGAGATAGGAGGACCACAGGTTCGTAGCCAGCTTCAGCAACTTAGTAAGGTCCTCTGCAACTTAGTGAGACCCTGTTTCAAAATAAAGAATAAAATAGTTCTGAGGTAGCAGCCCAGAGATATAAGATATATTTCTATCTTTTAAAGTGATTTTAATAAGATTACTTATAATAGCTTATCATTGATATGATATTTACTGTAGGGTGGCATGGATGCTTTTTATTAGGTTAATATTTCATGTGGGTTTTTTTCCTAATATAGAACCATCCATGTATTCTCTGCATTGCTATCTTATTTTTTCATCTTTTTTGGTGCATTATAATTGTACAGGATAGTGAGACTCACAGTGGTGCATTCATATATGCGCATAATATTATTTGGTCTGTTTCTCTCCCCATACCTCCCTTCCCCTCTTTACCTCCCTTTCCTTCTCTACCTCCCTCCCCCATTCCCTTCCACTGCTCTGCTGGTCTCCTAATTTTCATGACTTCCTTTTTCTTTTCTTTTTTCTCTCTAGCTTCCACATATGAGAGAAAACATGTGACCCTTGATTTTCAGAGCCTGACTGGTCTCACTTAGCATGACATTCTCCAGTCCATTTTCCTGCAAATGACATAATTTTGTTCTTCTTACGGTCAAGCAAAACTCCATTGTGTATATATACCACATTTTCTTTATCCATTCATCTGTTGACAGACACTTAGGCTGGTTTCATAATTTGGCTATTATGAATTGCACAGCTAAAAACATGGGGATGCATGTATCACTATGGTATTCTTTTTTTTTTCTTTCTTTTTTTTTTTTTTTTTTTGCGGTACTAGGGATTGAACTCAGGGGCATTCTACCTCTGAACTATACCCCCAACCCTATTTTTTATTCTTTATTTTGAAACCGAGTCTCACTAAGTTGCGGAGTGCCTCACTAGGTAGCTGAGGCTGGCCGCGAGCCCGGATCCTCCGGTCTCAGCCTCCCGAATGCTGGGATTACAAGCGTGCGCCACCGCACCCGGCTATCACTATGGTATTCTAACTTCAATTCTTCTGGACAAATACTGCGTAGTATAGCTAGGTCATATGATGGTTCCATTCTTACTCTTTTGAGGACCCTCCATACTGATTTCCATAGAGGTTGTATAACTTACATTCCTACCAACAGTTTATAAGTGTTCCTATTTCCCCACATCCTCAGCATTTATTATTATTTATATCTTAATGACTACCATTCTAACTAGAGTAAGATGAAATCTCAGTGTAGCTTTGATTTGCATTTCTTTGATAAAGATATTGAATATTTCTTCACATATTTGTTGATCATTTGTATTTCTTCTTTTGAGTAATGTCTGTTTAGTTCATTTACCCACTTATTGACTGGGTTATTTGCTATTTTGGTGGTAAGCTTTTTGAGTTATTTATAAACTCTGTATGTTTGTTTGTTTGTTTGTTTGTTTGTTTGGTTGGTTGGTTGGTTGGTTGTTGCAGTACTGGGGATTGAACCCAGGGCCATTCTACCTTTGAGCTACACCCCCAGTCCTATTTTTTATTCTTTATTTTGAAACAGGGGCTCACTAAGCTGTAAAGGGCCTCACTCAGTAGCTGAGGCTGGCTTCAAACCTACGATCCTCCTGACTCAGCCTCCCAAGTACTGGGATTAAAAGTGTGTGCCACCACGCCTGGCTATATTCTGTGTATAATAGTCTATCAGAAGAGTAGCTGGTGAAGATTTTCTCCCATTCTGTAGATTCTCTCTTTATACTCTTGTTTCCTTTGTTGAGCAGAGGCTGTTTAATTTATGCCATCCCACTTATTTATTCTTGTTATTATTTCCTGAGCTTTAAGAGTCCTGTTGAGGAAGCCATTGTCTGAGCCTATATGTTGTAGACTCTTATATTTTTAAATAAATTCATAGATTCAATTTTTTTCATACTTATAATTTCATCTCTAATATCATAAATGAGATTGAATTGTGACCTTTTTCCTAATGCCAACTTTGTCTAGTTTAATACTTTATAAGTATGCAATCATTGCCGCAAACCCATTCATGTTGATACCACCTAGAATTTTAATACTAATAATATCAACTTTCTTTTTTCTTGTTTTAGCTTTCTTTCCCTCCCTCTTTCCTTCCTTCCTTCCTTCCTTCCTTCCTTCCTTCCTTCCTTCCTGTCTCCCTCCTTCCCTCCCTCCCTCCTCTTCCTCTCTCTTTTTCTCTACTAAAATAAAAATAAATACAGACATTTCCAAGATATTTGAATACCATTAGTTTGTGCCTCCTCGCAGCATCCTTGGGTTTCTTTCTCTCTCCTTTGAATACTTTCACCAAAATTATTGTCAGTGTCGATCTTGGTGTGACAGTTCTTTGAAACCTTTTATGCTTACAAATATTTAAATCTAATACTAAATTTTAAATTATAATTAATTAATCATAAACTAATAATTATTAATTATTTATATAATTCATTTAAACATTCATATTTGAATGGCTGTCTGGCTAGTGTGTGTGTGAGGGGGCACTGGGGATTAAACCCAGAGGCGTTCTACCTCCAAACTACACTCCCAGCCCACTTTTACTTCTTATTTGGAAACAGTCTCACCGGGTTGCCCGAGAGCCTGGCTAAGTTGCTGAGGCTGGCTTCAAACCTGCAATACTCCTGTCTCAGCCTCCCATGTGCTGGGATTACAGGCATGCAACACCATGCCCATCTTGTCTGGCTAATTTTAATATTCTATGTTCAAAGTTATTTTCCTTTGATATTTAAAAATTATTCCTGTTTTTTTTTTTTCTTGTATCTAACCTTTCTGTTGAAAATTTTGACATCATCTAATTCTTATTCTTTTGTAGATAATATTTTTGTCTGGAAGCTTATATAACTTTTTCCATCTTTAATACTCTTCAATATTACTGTAGCTGTGGGTTATTCCTTTCATTTCCTGCTTTATTCTTTCAGTCTAAGAACTTTTTCTCTAAGGGAAATTTACTTCCACTATTTCCTCTAGTATGCCTTTTTTCTAATTTCATATACTTATTCTTCTGGGGCTGTTAGTCATATATCAGCACATTGGTCTTCTCAAATCTCTTAACTTTCACGTTTTCTATTTTTTATCATTTCCTGCTTTCTTTTGGGGGAAGTTGGGAGGATTTCTCTCAATCTATATTTCAACCCACTACTCCATTCCTAAGCTGTATTCATTGTACCCCAACTATTGTTTTCTTTTTCCTATTTTTTTATTTCTTATAATAATTGATGCATTGTAATCATACATTTTTGTTAGGTACAAGCTGATAAGGGCATATATGAACACATTTATCATTTAACCCATTCCCCAATTCCCACCCCACTCCCTCGCCCTCCTTCCTTCTCAAGTTCAGTTTAGTGATTGACCTTTATATATTTGTGAAAGTACATCGTGTGCATTAGGGTGTCCCCCTCGTCCATCCCCTTCAGTTAAGTCAACTTCTTTGCTCATCTAGGGTTTCTCCTTTTTCATCTGGAATCCCTCTTATGCCCCATCTTCTCCCTAGCATCCGCAGTACCACAACTGTTGTGATCTTTATTTCAATAACATTTTTACCCCAAATATTTAACACACTACTTTTTTATATTTTCTTATTCTTATTTATTTTGATATTACCTTTACTTATCTTGGTTAGTGTGTTTATTATGCTTATTTTAAGTTCCTGATTCATCTCTTCTAACATTTTAACATCCAATAAAATCTACTCAATTTGCTGTATATATTTCAAAGTTACATTAGTATGTCACAAAAGTCCATGATTATGTCTTCCTGATGAATTTTTAAAAATCAGTATAAGTATCCTTGTTTCTTATTTTAATACTTATCTATTTTGAATTCTATTTTATCAAATATTAATATTTCTCTACCTGTTTTGGGTTTGGAATGAATTTCTCTGCTCTTGAATTGTTAACCATTTTTGGTTGTAAACTGGTATATTTCAGCTCACGTCACCATGTATTTGGGAGACTGAAACAGGAGGATCACAGGTTCAAGACTAGCCTCAGCAACTTAGCAAGATTCTCATTAACCTAGTGACATCCCATTTCAAAAACAAAAAATAAAAATGGATGGGTGTGTAGCTGAGAGGTAGAATGCCCCTGGGTTCAATCCCCAGTACAAAGAAAGAAAGAGAAAGGGAGGGAAGGAGGAAGGGAGGGAGGGAACCATGCCATTTATGGATGTGATAGCTTTATTTGTATCACTGGTTGATTAGAGGTGTAGTGATAGCTTTCATTTTTTGATAGCAGGCTTGGTGAGCGACATCTTTGGTGATGGTCTTTATCCTATTGTTATTGTCAGTTTTTTGTAGCTGCCCTTTATAAATGAAGTTCCCCTATTTGTTTGTTAAAAGTTTTTATGAGCCGGGCATGGTGGCGCACGCTTGTAATCCCAGCATTCGGGAGGCTGAGACCGGAGGATCCGGGTTCGCGGCCAGCCTCAGCTACCTAGTGAGGCACTCCGCAACTTATTGAGACTCGGTTTCAAAATAAAGAATAAAAAGTAGGGCTGGGGGTGTAGCTCGGAGGTAGAATGCCCCTGAGTTCAATCCCCAGTACTGCAAAAAAAGAAAAAAAAAAAAAAAAAAAAAAAAAAAAAAGTTTTTATGAGTGTAGAATTTATCAAATAATTGTTTGCTTCTATTAAGATGATGATACAAATTTTCTACTTTATTCTATTATAGTGAATTACATGGGTTGATTTTTCTAATATAAGCCAAAATTTCATTCATGAAATAAAGCAAACTTAGAAACCATCCTATACTTTACAACCTTCCTGTATAATAACAATAATAATGATGATGGTGAGCTGGGGGTGTGGCTCAGTGGCTGAGCACTTGCCTAGTATGTGAAAGGGTGCTGGATTCAATCACCAGTACTGCAAAAAAGTAATATAATAATAGTAGCAAATTTTTATATAGTGCTGGCCATATGTCAGGCATTTGAAATACATGATTATTAATGTACTAATCCTTACCACAACCCTATAAAGTAGATACAATTATTATTTCTACTTTTGCATATAAATAGAGGCAAAGAGATGGCACATGATTTCCTAAGGTCAGACAACTAGTAAGTGGTATCACTTGGTAATAACTGAGATTTGAAACCACAACTCAGCTCAGCTTAGAGCCTTCCTGCATAAACTATGCTGCCTATATCCTTGTCTTTCAGATCTCCTTTCTTTTATAATAAATTTTCTTCCTAATGAGTTGATCTTCTTGTTCTTCTAAAGCTGATCAGTAGGTAGGAAACCCTTTTTTGAATGTCTAAAAGTGGCTTTTGTGGAGCTGAGTACTGACTCTAGTTTTGAAATTGTTTTCCCTCAATACTTAGGAGATATTTTGATGTCTTTGCATGTCCATGAGAAATTTGTCAAACTAATTTTTAATTCATTGTTTAAGTAATCTTTATTTCCCTTTTGAAGTTTTATTTTCTGAATTTTTTCTAGCAAAGTGTCTTGTTGCCCAATATATGTTCCTTGGGCTAGTTTTTACCTAAAAGCTTGTGGGAAATGCCCCACCTTGGACCTTACCCCAGATCCCTTTTTTTTTTTTTTTTTTTTTTGGTACTGGTACAACTCAGAGGCATTCTACCTTCGAGCTATACCCCCAGTCCTTTTTTATTTCTTATTTGGAAACAGGGTCTCACTGAGTTGATGAGAGTCTCACTACTTGCTGAGGCTGTCCTCAAAACCCCAGACCTTTTGAATCAGAATTTGCATTGTAAAAAATCTTCATGTAATTTGTTTGCACAATATATTTGAAAGATTATTTGCACATTAAAATTTGAAGATTGTTTGCACATTAAAGCTTGAAAAGAACAGTCCCAGGTAGTATATTTCTTCTGAGTTCAATATTTCAACTTTGTATAAAAATAGAGAGAATAATATAATGAACATCCAAATACCCTTAACTTAGACTTAACCATTCATAAAGAATCTTAGAGTCAATTACAAACATGAAGATATTTTACCCCTATATTTTTTGGCATTCATTTCTAAAAGGTAAGGGCATTCTTCTAACTAAATTAAAAATAATTCCTTAATATCCTTAGGTAGGGCTTCCTACAATTTGTTCTATACAATGTTTGGAGAACTCATTAAATCTGAGGATTATTATAGCTATTTTTCCAGCTCTTGGATGTACCTTTTAAATCTTTTAGTGTATTTTCTCTCCTCTGACCTCTTTTATTATATCCTTTTAAAATTCTCTTCTTCATGTCTATTAAGTTTTTTATATGTTTCATTCACATATCTTTTTTATAATCCATACTGGAAAATTCTTTCTGCTGAATCCTCCTGTTCATTAATTGACTCTTCAGCTATGTTTGCTCACCTACATTTTTTTTTAATTCTGATGATTGTTGATTTCAGAGAACTATAGTTGAAATTTTATGTATAAATTCAATGTACTTTCATGATCCTGAGGATATTTATAGTCACTCTAATGTTCTGGCTCCTCTTTTAAAGTATGCCTTTTGCCGGGCGTGGTGGCGCACGCTTGTAATCCCAGCATTCGGGAGGCTGAGACCGGAGGATCCGGGTTCGCCGCCAGCCTCAGCTACCTAGTGAGGCACTCCGCAACTTAGCGAGACTCAGTTTCAAAATAAAGAATAAAAAATAGGGCTTGGGGGTATAGCTCGGAGGTAGAATGTCCCTGAGTTCAATTCCCAATACCGCAAAAAAATAAATAAAGTATGCCTTTTAACTCAGACATAAAGTTCTCCATTAATGAAAATAATCCTTCAATTCAAAGTGTTGGCTTTCCACCATTAAGATAGCCAATATATAGAAGATAGCCAATGCACAATATGTACAAAATAACAAGTGTTGGAAGATGTGGAGAAGCTGGAGTCCTTATGTACTCCTGGTGGGAAGGTAAAATGTGTGGCCACTACAGAAAACAGTCTGGAGGTTCACCAAAAACTAAAAGAAGCCGGGCATGGTGGCACACACTTGTAATCCCAGTACTTGGGAGGCTAAGACAGGAGGATCCGGGTTCGCAGCCAGCCTCAGCCACTTAGTGAGGCCCTCCGCAACTTAGTGAGACCCTGTTTCAAAATAAAGAATAAAAATTAGGGTTGGAGGTGTAGCCCAGAGGTAGAATGTCCCTGGGTTCCATTCCCAGTAACACACACACACACACACAAAAAAAAAAACTAAAAGAAGAATTTCCATATGATTAGTCGGACTTGGTGGTGCATACCTGTAATCCCAGTACTTAGGAGGCTGAGACAGCAGAATCACGTGGTCGAGATCAGCCTCAGCAATTTAGCAAGACTCTCAGCTACCGAGGGAGACTTTACTTCAAAACAAAAACATAAAAAGGGCTGGAGATGTAGCTCAGAGGTAAAATGCCCCTGGGTTCAATCTCTAGTACCAAAAAAAGAAAAGAAAAATTACCATATGATCCAGCATTCTCACTTCTGGGTATGTGTCCAAAAGAACGGAAAGCTGCTGGATCTTGAAGAGCTATTTGCACACTCATGTTCACAGCAGCATTATTCACAACAGCCCAGTGGTGGAAACAGCCCAAATGTCCATCAACAGATGAATGGTAAAGAAAATGTGGCACAGACATATAGTAAAATATCATTCAGCCATAAGAAAGAAGAAACCCTGTCACATGCTACAATATGGATGGATCTTAGGACATTATAGTGATTGAAATAAGCCAGTCACAAAAGGTCAAATACTGTATGATTCCACTTACACAAGCTATCTGGAGTAGTCAGAATCATGATAACAGAAAGTAGAATGGAGGTTTCCAGGAACTGGGGGTAAGGGAAAAGGAAGTTGTTTGATGGATATAGAGTTCCAGTCTTGCAAAATGAAAAAAAGTCTCAGAGATCCATTACACAAAAATGTGACTATGGTTAACCCTACTGACCTGTGTGCTTAAAAATAGTTAAAAGAGTAAATATTATATATTATATGTCACAGATTTTTTAAAAAAATACCCCAGCACTCCAGTCATACTCTGTACTAAAAAGAGAAGAATATCTGAGCAAGGGAGGGAGGCTGGCGCGCTTAGTCCCTAGAGGTCCCTGAGTATGCGGTTGCAGCCTCTAAATCATGTGCAGTGGTCCGTGCTTTTCCGTCTTTCCTCCTCAGGGTGATCCTTTATTCTCAAGTGTGAGGGATTTATTGACTTGCTTCTGATGAACAAAATTGAGCAGAAGTAATGGGAAGTCACTTCCAAAATGAGGTTTTGAGAAGACCGTGGCCTCTGTCTTGCATTCCTTCTGATTGCTTGTCCAGGGGCGACATCAGGACATCAGCTGCCATGTGCTGAGGTAGCTCTGTGGAGAAGGAAGGCCCAGGGCAGGGGACTGAAGCTGCCAACAGCTGTGTGTGTGAGTGAACTCGGGAGCAGATCTTCTTTCTCCCACCCACCACACGGGAGATCTTGAGCCAGAGGCAATAGAACTCAGCCACACCCCGGATGCACGAGCCAGAGAAGTTATGAGATAAGAAGTGTGTGTTATTTTAAGCTGCTACATTTAGGAATGATTTGCTAAGCAAAAAGAGATAAATACTATGTGAGGTGATTCCAATGTGCAACAAGTTCAGGAACCACCGACCTAAGGAAACATGGTTTCTGAGGCGTCTGTTCTCAGGAATTCCTGAGTTCACAGGGAAATCTAGAGCATAAACTGCACCATAGAAGCTGTGCAGCCAGAGGCAAAGGGACCAGACCAGGAGGCCTTCACCCTGGCAGGAGGGCGAAGCCTCCCTAACACCCACAGGGAGGCTCCTGGCAGCAGAGCAGAGCTCTTAGAAGCCTGCAGGTGTTGGTCACTAGCAGGTGTGCACTGCTACACCTCCGAAGTTATCAGGTGAACGTGGAAGACAGGAGGGACATTCTGAATGAGACAAGCCATTGGCCTGCTGAGCTTGTCTCATTCAGCAGGAGTTCTCCATTTCTCAGGAGTGTTACCAAACACTCCAGGAATTGTCTCACTTACCTTTGTATTCGGTTGCTATTCCTTTTTTAGGGCAGAAAACGCTGCTTTTTAATGAATTATTCAAGAGGTAGGAATAGTGTGGAAGGCAGGTTTGTCTGGCCAGTCTTACAGTGACACTCCAAATAACTACCCATTTGGTGTCCCCAAAGATCTCTCCTACCCCCAATATCTGCCTATTCCCGGCTTTGGGCGCCTTAGAAAGTGTACCGTATCTTTTGGAGCAATCTTTACTTACACACATTTTGGCTCATGGTTTCCTTTTTAAATCCTAAACTCTCTTGTCTTACTGGAATATATTCAATTTCTCATCCATTGAGGATTCCCCTTTTGTTTTCTGTTTAGGTTATAGATTTCCCCACTACTTTAATATCTTCATTTCAAAGGCAGAGGCTATAATATCATATAACATCTTGAACCACATTTCTCTAAAACTCTAGCCAGCACTAAAGAATGCATGGAAGGCTTTATCACCATTAAATGGTCTTCACTCAGAAGCAGAATTTTTGCATTTGAGATCATTAAAAAGGTTAACATGTTTGTTGTAAAGTTTCAGTAAGACATATATGGTTAGGGGATGCTTTTAAGCTGGTCTTCACAGTGTATCTTTCAGTTTTGTGCTAGGTGCTGTCTCTCCTGCCGTGGTGGTCCCCTCCATGCTGCGCTTGCAAGAATCTGGGTATGGTATTGACAAAGGCATTCCAACCTTACTAATAGCTGCTAGCAGTCTGGACGACATCGTGGCTATCACTGGATTCAACACCTTCTTGAGCATTGTTTTCTCCTCAGGTAAACAAGCAAATACAACCACCACCATATCAGTTATGATCTCTTATATTGTCCTTCAAACAGGGTTTCTGGCTTTAATTCTTCATTTATTAACTAAGACATCTCAACTTAACATCTTTTTATTCTTTGTAAAAAACTCATTCTAGCCGGGTGTGGTGGCGCACGCTTGTAATCCCAGCATTCGGGAGGCTGAGACCGGAGGATCTGGGTTCGCGGCCAGCCTCAGCTACCTAGTGAGGCACTCTGCAACTTAGTGAGACTCGGTTTCAAAATAAAGAATAAAAAACTCATTCTATGCCAGATGTGGTGGTGCATGCTTGTAATCTCAGTATTTGGAAGGCTGAGTCAGGAGGATTGCAGGTTCATAGCCAGCCTCAGCTACTTAGTGAGGCCTTCTGCAACTTAGTGAGACCCTGTTTCCAAATAAAGGATAAAACAGGGCTGGAGGTGTACCTCAGAGGTAGAATGCCCCTGGGTTCAATTCCCAGTTATGCAAAAAAAGAAAGAAAGAAAGAAAACTCATTCTACACCAAGGAAGAAAATCTAATGGGTTAAAAAAAAAAAAACAAAAAAACAAAAAAAAACTATGACTCAACAAAATGATTCCACTTTAATAATTAAATGTTTCAGTTAATTTTTGATAATCCATATCATTACTACTTATCTGCTTATGGTGCTTTGGAATTTTATCACAGTTTTCATTAAGAAATTTTTAAGCAGAAGTATTTTTAGTACTACTAGTATTTTGATAGGCATTTTTAAAATATACCTTTTGAGCTGGGCATGGTGGCACATGCTTATAATCCCAGCATTTGGGAGGCTGAAACCGGAGAATCCAGGTTCGTGGCCAGCCTACCTAGTGAGGCCCTCCACAACTTAGTGAGACCCTGTTTCAAAATAAAGAATAAAAAAATATATATAGGGCTGGGGGCATAGCTCAGAGGTAGAATGCCCCTGAGTTCATCCTCAGTACCACCAAAAAATAAATATATAAATAAAATAAAATATACCTTTTGGATCATCCTAGTAAGTAACTGGTTATTCTATTATTAAGAGAAGTTAAACATAAAGCAGGACAACCATATGTCTTTTTGATAGAGATGGGACAAGATCCTATTACAACATTTCCTTCTCTCTCTTTTTTTTTTTCCTTCAAAACAGGATCTCACTAGGTTTAATGAAAGTTTTACTACTTGCTGAGGCTGTCCTCAAACCTGCAATCCTCCTATCTCCACCTCCCAAGTACTGAGATTACAGGCGTGTGCCACCATGCCTGGCTTCTACCACATCAGTTCTGATTCCCAAGGTGACAACCTGGTCTTGAAGCTTACTGTAGAAATTGCAAAAGGATCATTTCCATATGTAGTCGTGCTTTAATTATCTATAACATTTTAAATTCAGTCTTCTAGGCTAGTAAGGCACTAAAATATGTTTTAAGTTGAAAAATAATAAAGAGCCAGGTGCAGTGATGTGTGCTTACAGTCCTAGCTATTTGGTAGGTTGGATAGGAGGATCGCTTCATCCCAGGAGATGGAGGCTAGACTGGGCAACATAATGAGACTCTGTCTCTAAAAAAAAAAAAAATTGTTCTAAAAATCAGAAAATATAAATAAATAGAAAGAATAAAGAAAGCCGGGCATAGTGGTATACACTTGTAATCCCAGTACTTGGGAGGCTGAGACAGGAGGATCTGGGTTCGCAGCCAGCCTCAGCTACTTAGTAAGGCACTGTGCAACTTAGACACTATTTCATAATAAAGAATTAAAAAATAGGGCTGGGAGTGTAGCTTGGAGGTAGAATGCCCCTGGATTCAATCCCCAGTACAGCAAAAAATTAAAAAAAGAAAGAAAGGAAAAATAAAAGAAAGATAAAGAATAAAAATAAAACATTTTTCTTCTGAACCTTTTGATGTAAATCTCCTCAGAGTTCTATTTTCTTCTTCTCTCTTCTCTTCTAGTTTCTTCTCCTCTCTTTCCTTCTCATCCTTCCCAATATTCTCATAAAAATTACTGAATATTGCCAGGTGAGGGGTCGCACACCTGTACTCCCAGTACCTGGGAGGCTGAGATAGGAGGATCTCAGTTCCACCATTACTAGCAGAGAGATTATCGTTCCTTCATTGTGTGATCTTGGAACCCTTATCAAAGATCATTTGACCATATATGTGAAGATTTATTTCTGGGTTTTCTATTCTACTCCTTTGGTCTGTGTCTGTCTTTTCCCCAGTACCACACTGTTTTGGTTACTGCAGCTTTCTATATTTTTTTTAAAAAATTAATTTTTATTGGTGCATTGTTGTCTCACATTATAAAGTCATTCAGAGTAATAACTCATGAGCTCCCCCCAGGCTCCCTCCCCACTCCCTCTCCTTCCCTATATATGATACATGTTATAAAATTAGAAAGTGCAGCTTTGTTTCCTTCCATAACATTGTTTTAGCTATTTTGAGGCCCTTCAAGATTCCACATGAACTTTAGGATTTTTTTTAATCTTTAAAAATAAAATAAAATAAAAATCTTAGGCAACTTAGTGTGACCTTCCGCAACTGTGAGACCCTGTTTTCAAATAAAAGAATAAATTAGGGCTGGGAGTGTAGCTCAAAGGCAAAATGCCCCTGGGTTTCATCTCCAGTACCACAAAATAAATAAACTAAATTAAATTAAATGAAAATGAAAAAGGTCTGGGGGTATAGTTCGAAGGTAGAATGCCCTTGGGTTCAATCCCCAGTACCAAAAAAAAAAAAAAAAAAAAAAAAATCTTAGCTGGGCCTATTGGTGCACACCTGTAATCCCAGTACTTGGAAGGCTGAGACAGAGGGTCACAGGTTTGAAGCCAGCCTCAACAATTTAGCAAGGCCCACAGCAATTTAGCTTCAAAATAAAAAATAAAATAGGTCTAGGAGTGTAGATCTGAGGGAGAATACCCTTAGGTTCAATCTCTACTGCCAAAAACAAAACAAAACCTCATCAAGATTCTGATAGGGATTACATCGAATCTGTAGTTTGCTTTGGGTAGTATGGACATAATTAACAATGTTAAGTCTTCCAATCATTTTTTTTTTTTTTTGAAGTACTGGGGATTGAACTCAGGGGCATTCTACCTCCGAGCTACACCCCCAGCCCTATTTTTTTATTCTTTATTTTGAAACAGGGTCTCACTAAGTAGCTGAGGCTGGTTGTGAACCCAGATCCTCCGGTCTCAGCCTCCCGAATGCTGGGATTACAAGCGTGCACCACCACGCCCGGCTTCTTCCAATCATTTTGATGGTGTCTTTCCTTTTATTTTTTCTGAGATGCTAGGGATCAAACCCAAATCTTTGCACATGACAGGCAAGTGTTCTACCACTGAGATTACTCCCAACCCACTCATGCATATAGGACATTTTAACATTTATTTGTGTCTAATTTCTTTCAGCAATGTTTTGTAGTTTTCAGGGTACAAGCCTTTAATTTCATTGGTTATATTTATTCCTACTTTATTAATTTTTATGTTATTGATAATGGAATTTTTTCTTAACTTTCATTTCTGGTTTTTCATTTTTAGTGTATGACATGCAACAAATTTTTTAGTTTTTATTTGGTATCTGCAATTTTGCTGAGTTTATTAGTTCTAACAGTTTCTTTGTGAAAATTTTTGGGTTTTCTACATATATGATTATGCCACCTGTGAAGAGAGATAATTTTACCTTTTACTTTCCAATTTGGACACGTTTTATTTCTTTGTCTTGCCTAATTTCTCTGGCTAGGACTTCCAGTCCCATGAAAATAGAAGTCTTGTTCCTGATATTAGAGAGAAAGCTTCTAGGTTTTTTATATAGGGCTATTATCATGTTGAGGTGATTTGCTCTATTCCTAAGTAGTTGAGTGACTTATTTATGAAAGTGTTGCAGATGTTGAATACTTTTTCTGCATCACATAAGATGATTGTGTATTGTTTGTCCTTCATTCTATTAATAAGCTACATTACAATGAAAGATTTTTGTATGTTGTCAAAATAATTTAGTATTCCTTTGCATTCCAGGGATAAATCTACCTTGGTCATGGTGTATAATCCTTTTAATGTGCTGTTGAACTCAGTTTGCTAGTATTGTGTTGAGGATTTTTGCATATTCATCATGAATATTTGTCTATCTTTTTATAGGATCTTTGGCTTTGGAATAAGGGTAATGCTGGCCTCATAAAATAGGTTTGAAAGTGTTCCCTCCCCTTCATTTTTTTTCAAAAAAAACTGAAAAGGATTAAGATTAATTCTTCTTTATGTATTTGGTAAACTTCTGAACGGAAGACATCTTTTCCTGGGCTTTTCTTCGCTAGGAGGCTTTTTTTGTTCTGATTCAATTACTACTTATAGAATCTATTCTGATTTTTAATCATGATTTTGTCTTGGTAGGTTGTATGTTGCTAGGAATTTGTTCATTTCTCCTAAGTTATTCAATCTATTTGTGTATGATTGCTCAGAGTAGTCTCTTTTAATCCTTTTTATTTCTATGGCATTGATTGTACTGTCTCCTTTTTCATTTCTGATTTTTTAAATTTTTGGAGTCTTCTCTCGTTTTTTGTAGTCTAGCTATGGGTTTGTCAATTTTGTTGAACTTTTAAAGAACCCTTAGGTGGGTGTGGTGATGCACACCTGTAATCCTAGTACTTGGGAGGCTGAGACAAGAGATCACAGGTTTGAGACCAGCCTCAGCAACCTAGTAAGGCCCTATTTCAAAATAAAAAAGGCTGGAGGTGTAGCTCAGAGGTAGAACACCCCTGGGTTCAATTCTCAGTACTGGGAGAAAAAAAAAACTTGTTTTATTGATTTTTTTTCTAGTCTCTATTAGTTTATTTCTACCCAGACCTTTTTTTATTTCTCTCCTGCTAACATTGGGTTGGATTTGTTCTTTTTTTTTCTAATTCATTGAGGTATAAAGTTACGTTGTTTATTTGACATCTTTCTTTGTATTTAATATACTGCTTTCATTGTATCCTATAAGTTGTTTTTTTTTTTTTTTTGGTTTTTTTTTTTTTTTTGGCGGTACTGGGGATTGAACTCAGGGGCATTCTACCTCCGAGCTACACCCCCAGCCCTATTTTTTATTCTTTATTTTGAAACCGGGTCTCACTAAGTTGCGGAGTGCCTCACTAGGTAGCTGAGGCTGGCCGCGAACCCGGATCCTCCAGTCTCAGCCTCCCGAATGCTGGGATTACAAGCGTGCGC
>PVLC010015134.1:0-37890 GCA_004027655.1 Graphiurus murinus
TCATATAAATCTACCTGAAGATTATGAACCTCCTAGCATATTTTCATATGCTTCAATTCATGCCAATCTATCTGCCATGTAAATTTATATACACCAAGATCATAATTAAGGAATGATTACTTCTGTCTTCACCTTTCTCCACTTCTCATTAGCATTCATATATTTCTCTTATTTTAAATTTTAGGAAAAAAATACCTTGTTTTCTGTCACTGCTTATGTGCTTAGTTTTTGTTTTGCATGCTTGGTATTTCATAAAATTTTTTATCTGCCAACTTCCCTTCTTAATGCCAGAGTAGCAAAAGATGGATTAGCCTGTTCCTCATACCTGTTTTCCTTTCTTCCTGACTCCACACAAGGTGATTTTATTTGGAATTCATGGCTTACATGTCATGTATTTAATGATATTTTTGGTGAGATATTGCTGGTAATCAGCAACTCTTGAAGTGTAGTAGTTCAGAATTCAGTGAATTACAACCATTTATTTGTCTTGTTCAAATATCTCTAGAGTGGCTGGGGCAATTTTGCTTTAGGCCAGGGATTGAGTTCAAGTTGGCCTCATGTGTTTTTCATTCTGGAACCAACAGTCACCCAGAGTGGGCTCTTCACTTGGCAGATGCTAGAAGTATACAAAGAATGAGTGGAAAAGTTCACGCCATTTAAGGTGAAATCTCCAAACTGCTATGTTGTCACATCTATCCATGTTTTGTTTTGCTAAAGCAACTCACATGCTCAAAACCCTAATCAAACATCTATATATACACTCTTTACTCATTGAAGTGTCACAAAAGTAGGGAGGAAAAGGAGAGTTGTAAACATCAAATATATATAATACCATCTACATGCTAATAACTAAAATTTATTTTTTCTATCATTAATTTCTATAAGTATCATTAATTTCTATAAGTTATTTACTATCTTTAAAAGGATATTTCAGGGAGTTAATTCAATACAATATGGAATAAATAAAATAATTAATCTTTTACTATCCATATACTAATTTCTCTTACCCACCATGTCTTGCTTATGTGGTACATTTGTATGGCTTCAACCAATTGTTGAAGGAAAAAGTAAAGTTTTTTTTTATGCCTTACTTTTACTCACTTCCAAACACATACTTCAGCAAATCTAGTTTATTCTATTTTAAACTATAGACTTAAGGTATTCATTATCTCCAATTCAGCTGTCATTCTTCCTGTGGAGGTTACTAACACCTTTCAACTGAGAAAGAATTTTATTTCATAATTGATCTCCAAGCTTCTAATCTTTCCCCTACTGTCCAAATTCTACACACCAGCCAGGGTATTTTTAATATGTTTAAATCACATCAGACTTCTCATCTTTCGGCACCAGAGTGTCCTGAGCATGGCATCCAGATTGTTTATTTTTACTAAAGCCCAGGAATCCCCACGTTCTGTCTTTGGTGTACTGCTCCAGCTTCAGGTTTGCTTTGACACCTCGTGCTCACAAAACTTGTTTGCATTTCTCATTTTTCCAACCTAAAAGGTGTTTTATATGTTTCTTTCCAGTTATTTCCTATTCGTCAGTTACATGTCAACTGAATTATCACCTCCTCATAATGCATTACCTGCCTACCCTAAGGAAGACAGCTCCCTAGTTTTGCTACTATGTCGATCACATCACCTGGCTGGCTTCAGGTCTGGCTAAATCACCACTAAAAAGTATCAATTAAAAGAATGTATGGTAAACATTGCTTGATATTTATAAATGCTAGGAAATCTGCAATAAGTTTAATATTTAAATATTTAATATTTTATTAAAAGGGATAATACAGTTTTCAGTATTTTAGAATCCAATTTTCTTTTTTTTTTGTGTGTGTGTGTTACTGGGGATTGAACTCGGGCATTCTACCTCTGAGCTATACCCCCAGCCCTATTTTTTATTCTTTATTTTGAAACAAGGTCTCGCTAAGTTGTGGAGTGCCTCACTAGGTAGCTGAGGCTGGCCGCAAGCCCGGATCCTCTGGTCTCAGCCTCCCAAATGCTGGGATTACAAGTGTGCGCCACCATGCCTGGCTCCAATTTTCATTTTTACAAAAGCATTGTTACTGGTCATGGTGATGCGTGCCTGTAATTCCAGTACTTGGAAGACTGAAACAGGAGGACTGAAGGTTCGAGTACAGCCTCAGCAACTTACTGAGGCCCTCAGTGATTTAGCAAAACCCTGTTTCAAAAAGGGGGAAAAAAAGAAAGAAAGAAAACAAAAGAAAAGAAAAATAAAAGGAAAGGAAAAGGGGCTCTAGGTGTAGCTCAGAAGTGGAATGCCCCCGAATTCAATCCCCAGCACACACACACACATACACACAAAACTTTCATCTCTAATACTCCATTTTCATAGAATGAAATAACCATAGGTATTAAATATGTGCAATTGTTTAAATGTGATATAATCTTAAATTTATACAATCAAGAAAATTTGGATTCTAGCCAACAATTCCATAAAATTTATCTCTTCCCAAGAACACAATATATTGCTAAAGATGGTCACCCCGATCACTTAGTATCCTTTTGTTTCTCCTAATTGGATGCAATATTAAGACATTTTTAATGCCTTGTTCACCTGTCCTGGTTAATGAACCATAAGTATTAAGCAGTATTGCTGAGGCTCATTTGCTTGGTAAATTCTAGATTGATTGGTTGATGAATTGATTAATGTGATTCAATGATTCTCATTTGAGTGTGAGTTTTATTCAAACTAGAATTTCACTAATTTTGAGATACATGGTGTTGCATACTAAATCAATTAAAAGATTATTTTGATCTTCACCTGACAAAAAAATATACTCTATAGTAATGAAAATATATTATTCAAATAAAATTTGATACTTCTAATTAATATACTTGTATTAGATATGTATCTCATATAAATTAATATTACCTAACAGTTTTTATGTTGACATTATAAATGTTATATACATGTGTAGATAAATATGTACATAGATAGATAAATATATGTATATATTTGTATGAGGGATTGAGACCAGAGGTATTCTACCTCTGAGCTACATCACCAGTTCTATTTTATATTTTATTTTGATACAGAGTCTCATTAAGTTGCTGATGATCTTGCTAACTTGCTGAGGCTGGCCTTGAACCTGTGATCCTCCTGTCTCAATCTCCCAAGTATTGTTTTATAGGTGTATACCACCATACCCAGCTTAGCTAGTCATATATTATGACTGTTAGTTGTATAGACATGTGTACAAAACATAAACTCCACTAAACAAACCTGCTTTTACTCATTTAAGACAAACCTTATATGAGAATTACTATCAGTGTAAAACATAAACACATAAACATAAGCCCAAAATGAATTTAAGTATATGTCTTGCTTTTGTCTCTAATTTAAGATCTGTAAATATTTTTATTACATTTATTTAAAATACACATAAAAATCACAATATTTTACATGTTAATCTCTCTATGATTACTGCTCTGACAGAAATTCTGACTATAAAGACTTGTATTCAAATTATTATATAAAAAGGAAATATTTTACCCAAATTCCAATGCAGATATTTAAAAAGCTTCCTGAAGGCCATTTGTATGCAGTCTTCTGAAAGTCTCTTGCAGAGCTACAATGGGAGTGCGCATCTAGAGACTGTCCATGAGTTCTGTCAGTACCACTGTTCCCTGGATAGCACTGTCTCATCTCAAAGCACTCTTTTAGAAAACTTCACAATTTCTGTTCACTGTATTTGCATTACATACGTAAATATGTCACTTTTGTTTTAAAGGAATACATTTCTATGTATAAAATTTATTATGCATTAAATTGCATAAATACAAATATAAACCAAATTTTACTTGTCCCAAATTGGTACTGTCCCCAGTAATTACATGTTTTCATCATATTATTGTGGAATTATTTTCAAAGGTGGTGAATTTTCTCATACTTCATTGGAGTAATACAGCATTATCATTTTTTAAAAGTTTTTCTTATTATATGTTATCAAAATAACTCCCCTTCTACATAAATGCTCAAGAGCATCTCTTCTTCTTTACTGAAGTGATTTTCCAGAGCAGCACCGTTGAATAGATCTTTCCACAATGATCAAAGGGTCCTACAACCGCACAGAAGCCACTAGCCACGTGGAGCTATTAAGCACTTCAAATATGGCTACTCGGACTTAAAAACTGTTTAATTTCATTTATGTTAATTAAATTAAGACTTAATCTTACTCTCACATGTCTAGTCATT
Organism: Graphiurus murinus; assembly: GCA_004027655.1. NCBI lineage: Eukaryota > Metazoa > Chordata > Mammalia > Rodentia > Gliridae > Graphiurus > Graphiurus murinus. Next base: position 4,219 of record PVLC010015134.1, read on the forward strand.
ACCCTATGAGAAAGTTCATATATTATAAATAGTAGGTCAATGTTTATCAAGGCTTCTTTAGCTATAAAGTATTGGATTTAGTCAAATAGTTCCCAAATGTGTTCTATTTTCTTCTTAAAAAGTCTTTCATTTATTCTTCTTTTTAAATTCTTACTTCATCTTGGAAAACATCTGTTATTTTTCTATTATATCACCATATCTCTTCTTTCCAGTTATTAGCTTGTCTTTCATCATTTTACCTATACTTTTACATAGTACTAAAGTTATACTCATGTTGATGAATTTTCCATCTCACTTTAACATAATCATGATGTAACTTTGACTTTAACCCTTCTCTCATTATGTCTTTGTGTAATTTTCCAATTTTTTGATTATTTGCTAAATTTTTCTTCTGGCATAAATAATTTTCTCTCTATAAATCTCCATGACTAGGTTAACTTTTCCTTAGTTTGCAGTATAAACTGTGCTTTTTGACATACACACAGTAATATTTTATTTTCTACTTGTTTGTCTATAATTGGGTCACAGAATCCATTATTTCTCAATTTTGGCCCAAAGACTGCATATGTAGATGAAATTCAACCTCCTCTGGATTTTTCTTAGTGAAAATGAAGACTATTCTCTTATATACTAGAGAGTGAGTTGATACTCAGTTTCCCAGCCCAGTTTACTAGCAAGCTATGCATTCACCTGGTATAACTCTGCTGTATTGAGAGGACCTATCCCTATATTCCTTCCTGGTCTTTGCCTGACAGTACACACACACACACACACACACACACACACACACACACACAAACACACTAATCGTAAATTTGGATAGCTATCAGGGATATTCTTGTGTTTACTATTCCTATTAATATTCATTCCCCTGTACTCTAGTTACCAGAATATATTTCACAAAAACAGACATAATCACTTTTTCTGCATATCTCATTCCTAGAATTTTCTCTCTTGAAGCAGATATGGTTAAAAGCAAGAATACTTTACTGAGGATAAGAATTAGAAATAGGTGACTTGGCTGTCTTTAAATATTTTATAACTCTGAGTCAGAAAACAGTCATATAGGATATATAAAATATCTTTGGTTTTTATTTATGAAGTAAAAACTAAGGTCTCTAGTAACACTATTCCATAAAAAAATTCCCTAATATTATTATCAGTGAGTTTTTTAATCCTGTTACTTCTCAGATACAGAGCTAACCTTCTGTAATTTTTTTCAGTAGTAGTAATTTTAAGATTCTGTAAACTGTATTTTTCAGACGTTTTGACAGTGGGCTTCTACTTAGAATCTGAAAATAAAAGGATGGATGTTCACAGTTTTACTAGTAATATCCATTAAAGGCCTCTGCTAGGTTTTCTGAATATTCAATCTATGAGAGCACTCTACAGTTCAAACTTCTGATAAATATCTCTTCTCTTGGTTTCCTCATCACTTTGTAGCTACTCTTGAAGTTTCTATCTTTGGGTACCTCAGGGTTTCTTTTTTATATTTAATCCCTCTGATATCTAAAATATAAATCTTCAGTATATATTCCTCTTAGAATTACCTGGGGCAGCTTCTATTTTCTACTTGCATACTTATTAATGTAGTTATCTCAGGCTCCAGTGATCTAGTGTGTTTTCTGCCATGTGCATTCATGAGTGCCCACACGGGCTGAGCCTTTATAGGCATATTGATAGAACTTGGGGATAAGCTACATGGAGGGGCACAGGGGCAGATACTGTTATCACCCAGAAGTATACAATATTGGCTTTAAAAATAAGTAACTAGAAATTTTCTCTGAGAACTTCAAAACCCCACTGAAATATATTAGAAAATGATCTCTCAAAAATGTACAAAATCTATGTTCTTCATGCTACAAATGATTTTCCATTTTCGCAACTGTCATTTGGTGTTACATTTAAATTTGTATCCACTGTCATTTTCTTATTCATGCTTCCTTTCATGCATTTTCTTCTGTAACATGCTATTACTTATTTTCACTTTTCCATTCACTTAAAAAGCTACCTTCTCTTTCCAACTTCTCCACATTTGAAATCAGGCCAACTGATTTTATAATGCAAGACTATTCTCTAGTGTGCTTAGTAACTGCAGCCTTCCTTTATTTCATATTATTTGAAAATTATCCTCTTGATCTTAAATGAAATTATTAAGTGGGATCATTAAACAAAATCAATTATACCAGATATTATGTCTACATGCCTAAGTGGGGAGAAAATTTTTCCACTATACAGCCAGTCCTCTATCCTCTCATTACTTAAAACCCCCAAAGGAGAAGAAATAAACAGGAATCCAACGGGAAAGTCCCCATGTAATCACTCCAAACAAACACTCTATTCCACAAAGTCCCAGAGTGCAACAGCATGCCTGTGAAACCACCATGAGGCACAGCATGAGATTATGCATGCAAATGTGATCTGTCAGTTCTAAAGCACTTTAAAATTTTAGAATTCAATCCTATGCCTGCATTTATGCTGATGTTTTTGGGCATTTATTGTTGAATAAAATATATCACTACTGTTTCCTTTCAGTTATTATTTTTCATTCCACTATTTAATATTTGGCATCTTTTCTGCTGTTGTGGTACTGAGAATGGAACAAGGGCCTCATGCATATTAGGCAATCACTCTACCACTGAGCTGCATCCCCAGCCTGTTCTTCTTTTAAATAGAAAAGCTGTGCTAAAGCCTGCAGTGTTGGTCATATTTTGATCACTTTTCAATGCTCTTACTCTTAGTACATTCTCCTCTTTGCTCATTGTGCTGGAAACATACAGGCTTCCTTTCTCTTCATTAAGTTAAACAATCTATTTTCTGCCTGAGAGCTTTTGCATACGCTGTATCCTTTGTCTGTGAAGTGCTCCCCCCATCTTTTCCTGGCTATTTTCTTCAATACTACTCACTTCTGTGATCAGTTGTTACCTCCGCAGAGAAGTGGTCCCTGACCATAGTACATACAGTGCTCCTTCCATTAACCCTTCAATCCTTAGTTGGCTTTGTGGTACTCCATTCCAATCATTTCCACCTGAAAGGATATGCTATGTATTTTGGATTCTAAGTCATTCCACAAGCATGTATATTCCAAGAAGGTAGCAACCTTTTCTATCCAAATACTATGGTATCCCCACAGCCTACAGAAGTGCCTGACAAATAGCAGACAATAGGTAAATATACATTTCTATGTGAATGATCTCATAAAACATTTAATTAAGCTAGAAAATAAAGATTACCATATGGTACAGGTATACCATTCCTGGGTGTTTTTTTAAAGGGACTGAATCAGAAAATTATAGTAATTCATGCATGTCCATGTATATAGCAGCACAATTCACAATTGCCAAATTATAGAATCAAACTGTCGATAAACAGATGAATAGGTTAAAAATATGGGATATACACAAAATGGAATTATATGAAGTAATGAAAACAAAATTATGTCATTTGCAGGAAAATGGATGGACTTGGAGAACATGTTAAATGAGATTAACCAGTCACAGAAAGTGAAGGGTCATATGTTTTCTCTCATATGCAGATGATAGGAAATAATCAAGATACATGAGGGACTTTAGATAGTGGAGGAGAAACCCCAGTGGAGTGAGGTAGGGAGGCGGAGAGGGAGGGAGGGAGAGGCGAGAATTAATGAAGGAAACACTTCCGCTAGCATTATGCACATATGTGAGAATAACAATTCCAATCTCAATATCATGTATGAGGAAGGGGGGCATTGGAAGGGAGCCATGGGAAAGCCTGCTAAGTCCTGTGTGCATGTTTTTCACTATGACTGTACCCTTAATGCTTTGGTTTTCTTTATAGTACTTCCTAGTATACCAAATATATTTATGTGTTTGTCTTTTCTCTTTCCACACTAGATTATATGTCCAATAATGGCAGAGAATTTGTCTTTCTTCATTATTGCATCACCAGCTTAGACTAGAATGATACTTGGTATTCAGAAGATGCTCAAAATGTTGGTCAAATGAGTGAAAATTAAGAGTTAAATGAATGTTTGTTGAATAAATACGTATATGAATAAACTCAATGGTAGCTATAAGAGTATATATGTGTATGTATGTGTCTGTATATAAGAAAATTTATACTTTCTTAATTTGATATAATAAGTAATAGATGGTAACTTGAAGAATAAATCCAAAACAATGAGAATAGTAAATCTTATTTGTGGTTGAGCAACTGAGAAATAAAATATATTTCCTTAAGTGCAGTGCATCTTCATTATAGGATAAGTTCTTTTAGTTATGATTTAGATACTTTACTTATTTTCAGAACAAATCTGAGTCCAGTGGTATTCTATTGGGAAAATAATCGCAATCTAGGTGAACAAAATTATGGCAAACTGACACAAAAATATGCTAGCTGTATGGCAGTGTATATAATCTTAGGAAATTATATATCCAATTATCTTTCAAAATAGATTGTATCAAAGCATTCATTATCCACTGGAGGTTGAAACAATGTCCTTCCTGCTGCACACTTGGCAGATGATTGGCTAGTTGCTGTTCCTTGGAGCAAGTCTCTGGGATTATAGATTTTTATTCTAGAGGTTTGTGTTTGGAGATATTCGTTTTGCATGATTTATTGTTTCATGGTCATTTGCAATGCAAAGACAGAATGCTGTTCTCTATAAAGCAGTATTTTCCCACTAATATATTTTTAATTGATCTCTGTACCTGCATGGGATCTCTGTACTTGCACAGTTCCTCTGTAATACCTGGACATGTGGTACTCACTGTGTGCTCACAAGTAAAATGAGAAATTGCTTGGCTGCTCCCAGCAAAGTACTAGGGAAGAGAGCAATGTACTTACACTGTTCTCTTCAGTGCATCTAGGAAAGATGATGTTCTTATGTTTGACGACCCCAGAGTTGCTCAATTTATTTTCAGTATCCACAGCTCTAGTATCATCAATGAGTTCTTCTTCAAGGAGGAAAAATAAAGCATGTAATAGCATAATAAAATAGTATGACCACTGGATTACTAGCTATTAATTTCAAATAATATTTAAAATTATCAAGAAATATTTTCAATAAACTACAAAAATAAAACCATAATTTTGTATTAATGAAAAATGCAGATTGTTATCTGAGTACATATGTATCATTCTTATATAAATTATTTTTATGTTATATCCAGCAGAAAATTTATAGTTTGATGTAATTGCACATCAAATTGTAGCTTCAGTTAATGTGTTACACCAATAGCTCAAATAAAGAAAAATACATATAATGATTTCCAAAGATGTATAAATTTAGTCAAATAATTATGTCTCTTATTATTTTCAAAACAGGATCCTTACTATCATAAAAATATTATGATGTCCAAGTTAAACTAATAAGTAACATGATGTTAAACTTCCAGTAATATGTTAAAATGTGAACAATTGGAGGCATTCCCTAAATAATTAGAATTAAGAAAAGTTTTCACTATCATATTTTCTGATTAATTAGTGTTCATTTTAATAATATTAAATAAGAGAAGGAAATAGCCATGATTTTTTAGAGTAAAAACCAACCAGGGAGCTGGGCATGGTGGTGCATGCTTATAATCCCAGCATTTGGGAGGCTGAGACCAGAGGATCTGGGTTTGCGACCAGCCTCAGCTACCTAGTGAGGCACTCCACAACTTAGTGAGACCCTGTTTCAAAATAAAGAATAAAAAATAGGGCTGGGGTATAGCTTGGAGGTAGAATGCCCTTGAGTTCAATCCCCAGTACCGCAAAAAAAAAAAAAAAAAAACAACAACAAAACAGGTTTAGAGCTCCACGAGCAATCCAGATCTAAGGAAAACATTTTATGAGTTTGAATTCCTCAGTGATTTTTAAAGTTGTACCAACTCTCTTGACTATATTTAGGATACCGTACATTTCTGCCCCTCAGTTCAATGGCTTTTGATATTTTCTCTAGGGTCAAGAAAATCCTCTCTGTTTAATTCCCTGTTCTTAGAGGAATCCCATTCCTTATTCTCAGGATTCAGAGCCTTCAATGGGCAGAGGCCTTACCATATGGTTAGAAAATTATTTCAAGGTTTTGTGACTGATTAATCTCAATTAGCATAATGTTCTCCAGTTCATGTATTTCCTTGCAAATGACATAATTTTGTTCTTCTTTATGGCTAGGTATAATTCTATTGTGTATTTATCCCATAGTTTTGTAATCCATTCATTTGTTGATGGGCATCTCGGCTAGTTCCATAGTTTGACAATTGTGAATTGTGCAGCTATAAACATAGATTTGAATGCATTACTCTGGTAGTTTGGTTCCCATTCTTTTGAGTAGATACCCGGGGGTGGTATAGTTGGGTCGTAGGATAGGTTCATTCTCATTCTTCTGAGGATCATCCACACTGTTTTTCAGAGTGGTTGCACTAATTTGCAATACCACTGACAGTGTTGTTACTTCACATTTTCACCAGTTTGTGTTTTTAATGGCTGCCATTCTACTGATATTTTGTAGTTAGGATTTGCATCTCTGATTGCTAATGATAGTGAACTTTTTTTTCATACATTTATTGGCAATTTGTACACGCTCTTGTGTGAAGTGTCTATTTAGTTCACTTGCTCATTTTTTGGTTGTGTTATTTGTTTTTTTGGTGGTGAATGATCTTGAGTTCTCTGTATATTCTGGATATTAGTCCTCTATCAGAGGAAGTAGCTAGCAAACATCTTCTCCCATTCTATCAGGTCTCTCTTGAGATTCTTGATAGTTTTCTTTGCTGCACAGAAGTTCTTCAGTTTAAAGTAATGCCACATATTAATCCTCATTTTAATTTCTTGTGCTTTTGGGAAGATTTTACCTGTGACTGTATGTTGAAGCACTGGTTCTATGCTCTTTTCAAGTAACTGTGAGTTCTCTGGTCTAATTTCCAGGTCTTTGATCCATTTTAAATTGACTCTTGAGCAAGGTGAGAAAGTGAGGTTTATTTCCATTTTTCTACATATGGACAACCAGTTTTTCCAGCACCATTTGTAAAGAGGGTATGTTTTTTTTCCAGTGTTTGCTTTTGTTCCCTTTGTCAAAAATCAATTGACTATAAGTGCGTGAATTTATTTTTGAGACTCTTATTCTGCTCTATTGGTATTTGTGTCTGCTTTTGTGTGAATATCATGCTTTTTTATTAGTATAGCTCTATAATGTAGTTTGAAGTCAGGTACTATGATGCCTCATGCATGACTCTTATTGCTGAAAATTAGTTTGGCTATCCTATTTTCTTGTTTGTTTGTTTGTTTATTCCAAGTGAATTTAAGAACTAATTTTTCTATATCTGTAAAAAATTACCTTGGTATTTTAAAGAGTGTTGCATTGAATCTATAGATCAATTTTGGAAAAATGGCCATTTTTATAATATTTATTCTATCTATCCAAGAGCATGGAAGTTCCTTCCACCTTCTTACATCTTCAATTTCTTTTTTCAGTGTCTTATAATTATCCTTGTATTGGTCTTTTCTTCATTATTTATGTTTATTCCTAGGTATTTTATTGTTTGGAGGGTTATTGTGGTAGAAATATTTTATGAATTTCTTTTTCAGTGGATTTATGATTGGTATATAGGTAAGTTTCTGATTCCTTAAGATTGATTTTGTACCCAGATACTTTGCCAAGGGTGCTAATTAGTGCTAAAAGCCTTGTGGTCGAGTTTATTTTATTTTTTTTAAGTATAATATCATGTCATCTGCAAATAGACATAGTTTTAGTTATTTTTTTCCTATTTATAGTCCCTTTATATCCTTCTCTTGCCTTATTGTTCTGGGTAGAGTCTCAAGTGCTATATTGAAAAAGAGTGGTAATACTGGCCATCCTTGTCTTGTTCTTTATTGTAAAAGGAATTCTCACAGTATTTCCTCATTTAATATAATGTTTTCTGTGAGCCTATTGTATATTGCCTTTATGATGTTGAGGTATGTTCCTTCGATTCTGATTCTCTCAGGGTTTTTAGCATGAATGAATGTTGAATTTTATCAAATGCTTTTTCAACATCTATTGAAATGATAATGTGATTTTTGTCCTTAGTTCTGTTTATGTGGTGAATGACTTGGATTGTTTTCTATATGTTGAACCAGCTTTGCATCTCTGGGATGAACCAAAGTGATCATGGTGTATAATTTTCTTGATGTAGTTTTGAATGTGCTAGTGTTTTGTGTAGAAGTTTAGTGTCTAAGTTCATCAGTATATTGGCTTGTATTTTTCCTTTTTTAAACTATCTTTATTTGGTTATGATATTAATGTGATGTGACTTCATATAATTTGTTTGGGAGAGCCCCATATCTTTCTATTACACGTAATAGATTGGGAAGTAGTAGGATTAAATCATCTATAAAGGTTTTATAAAATTCAGCCAGGAAGCCATCTGGACCTGAGCTTTTCTTTGATGATAGGCTCTTTATTGCTGCTTTAATTGATTTGCTATTGATCAGTATAGATTTTCTATACCTTCTTGATTTAATTTAGGAAAGTTTATGTGTCTAGATAATTGTCAATTTCTTTGAAGTTTTCTATTGTGCTGGAGTATAGTTTTTCAAAGTGTTTTCTGATAATCTCTGGATTTCTGTGCTATCTGTGGTAGTACTACCTTTTCAACTTTAATTTTAATAATTTGGGTTGATTATCTCTTTTGTTTTGTTAGGTTGGCTAATGGTTTATCTATCTTGCTTAGTTTTCAAAAAAACAGCCTTTTTTGATATTTTGTATTTTTGTTATTGTTGTTCTCTACTTCCTTGGTTTCTGCCCTGAGTTTAATGATTTCCTATCTTCTACTGGCTTTGGCATTACACTGTTCTTGCTTTATAAGTGTGTTCAGGTATGTCATTAAGCTATTTATTTGATGATTTTCTTTTCTTCTTATGTGAGCACTCAGTACTATGAATGTTCCTCTTAACACTACCCTCAAAGTGCTCCAGAGATTTTGACATGTTTTGTCTCTAATTTTATTTCTGGAAATTTCCTTATTTCTCCCATTATTTTTTTCTATGACCAATTCCTCATTCAGCAGTGTGGTATTTAATGTCTATGTATTTATGAAGTTGTTCTGGTCTTCTTATAGTTGATTTCTATTATCATTCCATTATGGTCTCAAAAAATGCAGGAAGTTATGTCACATTTTGTGATTTTGCTAGTGCTTGGTTTTTGGCCCAGGATATGGTCTATTTTTAAGAAGTTTCCATGATCAGCTAAAAGTAATCTTTATTTTGCTGTAGTTGGATGGAATATACTATATGTGTCTAATAGATACATTTGGTTTATGGTGTTCCTTAGGTGTGAGGTGTCTTTCCAGATCTTTTGTCTAGATCAGTCTTTTGATCTGAGAGGAGTGCTGAAGTCTGTCAATATTATTGTATTGGAATCTATGTGAGACTTAATGTTACAAAGAGTGTGTTTTTATAAAAGTGGTTGTACCATTTTTTGGAGCATAAATAATAACTATCTTTATATCCTCTTGTTGGATTGCTCCTCTTACCAGTAAACATAACCTGCTTTGTCTCTTCTGATAAGTTTAGGCTTGAAGTTGATTTTATCTGATATGAAAGTTGTTACCCTTGCTTGTCTTTGAGTTCTATTAGCATGAATTACCTTGCTCCAGCCCTTCACCTTTAGTTTGTAACTATCTTTAACTGTAAAGTGCGTTTCTTGTAGACAGCATATAGATTAATTATTATTTTTAGCCCATTTTGCCACCTTTTGTCTTTTGATTGGGGAGTTGAGGCCATTGATATTCAGTGTGATTACTGAGAGATGATTTTTATTTACTGACATTTGAGTTGTAACTTCTGTTTGAGATAGTATTTGTTCTTTGCATAATTGTTCATTTGATGGAACTCACCCTTTCTCTAGTTGTGATGATTTTTTTTTGTAAATTTCTTCTTTATATCTCTTTGATTATTTTCTCTAGTGCTGGTTTGGAAGATATAGATACATTTAGCTTCTGTTTGTGTAGAAGATTTTTGTTTACCCATCAGATTTGGTAGGTATCTTTGCTGGGTAGAGTAGTCTTGACTGGAAGGTTTTTTTTGTTTTGCTTTGTTTTGAGTGTTTCCAACATGTCACTCCAGGCCTTTCTGGTCCTCATGGATTTTTTTTGATAAATCTGCAGTGATTCTTATTGTTTTGTATCTGAATATCACCAGTCTTTTATTCTCACTGCATTTAAGATTCTCTCCTGGTCCTCTTTGCTAGTGAATTTGATTATTATGTGACATGGTGGACATTTTCTCTGATCTTGTCTAATGCGAATCCTATGTTTCCTGTACCTGTGTATTGATCTCACTTTATTTGTGAAATTTTCTGATATTATTTCTCTGAAGAGATTTTTATTCTTTGATTTCAGCTTCCAGAAATTTTTGTATGCCTATTAGGTTTGCTCCTATAAGATTATTGCATATCTCTTGGATATCCAGATCATGCTATAGAATTGATTTTTCTAAATTATATTCTATACATTTATTGCTGGAGTGGTCACCTTGTAAGAGTGAGATTCTGTTTTCCTTGTGGTCTAGTCTACACTGATGGTTTACATTGATGTTTTCATTTCATTTATTGCATCCTTCACTTCCTTCACAATTTCTTTTTGTTCAAGGTATCAGATTCTTTGTTGATTTGATCTTTCATTTCAGGCTATCTCTGAACTTATTTCAGAAATACTATATCATTTCTAATTTTAAACTTCTGAATTCTCCTTCTGGAATTCTCTGCACCTCTGAGTTGTTGTGGGATTAAAACTTCTCTACATGTGTTGCTGGAGCTCCATCTATCACCCTTGATTGGTTTGTCCTTAGAGACTGGTGGTGCTGCCTGTTGATTCACCTATTTGGTTCAGCTTCAGTAGTAGGAGCATAGAGGGGTCATCTGGTGTATACAAGGGCAAACTATATTGTAATCAAAGGTAAAATGTGAGTAAGGTGAAAGGGGATAGAGTGATTAATGCAAAAACAAGGTAAAGTAGAAAGTAGTCAAATAGAATCACCCAGGATCTTGGATAGGCAGAATAAATATCCTCAAAATGGCCATTCTTCCAAACGTGATCTAGATATTCAATGTGATACCCATTAAATTACCAAGTTCACTCCTCACAGACATAGAAAAATTAATCCTTAAATTCATTTGGAAGAACAAAAAGTCCAGAATAGCCAAAGTACTTCTTAGTAGTTAATAACCATGCAGGAAGCATCACAATACTTGACTTCAAACTGTCCTACAAAGCCACAGTAATAAAAACAGCATGGTATTGGCACAAAAACAGACACATATACCAATGAAGCAGAATAGAAGACTCAGAAACAAACCCACACATGTACAGTCAATTGATTTTTTATAAGAGAGCCAAAAACATACACTGGGAAAAAGATAGCTTATTCAACAAATGGTATTGGTAAAACTGGTTAACCATATGCGGGAAAAATGGAAATAAAACCCACTTTCTTACCCTGTACATGAGTCAATTAAAGATGGATCAAAAACCTGAAAGGCAGGCCAGAGACTTTGCAGCTACTTGAAGAGGGCATAGGTCCAACACTTCAACACATAGGCTCAGGTAAAAACTTTCTCAACAAAACCCTAAAGGTACAAGTAACTCAAAGGAAGATCAATACATGAGATTGCATTAAACTGAAGAGCTTCTGTGCAGCAAAGAAAACTATCAACAGAGAGACCACAGAGTGGGAGAGAATTTTTGCCAGGTACTCCTCTGATAGAGGATTAAAGATACAATATACAGAGAACTCAAGAAACTCACAGCTAAGAAAACAAATAACCCAATCAAAAAATGGGCAAAGGATCTAAATAGACACCTCACAAAAGAAGATACAAATGGCTAATAAATGTATGAGGAAATGTTTTGCATCATTAGGAATCAGAGTGATGCAAATCAAAACTACCTTGAGATTTTACCTAACTCCAATCAGATGGCAACCATAAAAAATATGAACAACAACAAATGCTGGCAAGGATGTGGAGAAGTGGAAACCCTAATAAATTGTTGGTGGGATTGCAAATTTGTGCAACCACTTTGGAAAACAGTATGGAGGATCCTCAGACGAATGGGAATGAACCTACCATATGATCCAGCAATACCACTTCTGGGTATCTACCCAAAAGAATGGAAACCAAACTATCAGACTGATGCATGTGTATCTATGTTTATAGCTCCATAATACACAATTACCAAACTATAGAACCAGCCAATATGTCCATCAACAGATGAATGGATTACAAAACTATGGGATATGTACACAATGGAATTTTACTCATCCATAAAGAATAAAAAAAAATCATGTTATTTGCAGGGAAATGGATAGAACTGGAAAACATTATGTTAAGTGAGTCTAGTCAGTCACAAAAGTAAAAAAAAAAAAAGCATGCTCTTCCTAATATGTGGAAGCTGGGGAGAAAGTGGGATATAAGAGGGACTCTAGACAAAGAAGGAGAAACCTTAGATGATCAAAGAAGATGACTTAACTGAAGGTGATGGGGTGGGGGGAAAAGACCCTAATGCACATGATGTACTTTCACAAACATATAAAAGTCAATTACTGAACTGAACCTGAGAAGGAGGGAGGGTGAGGGAGTGGGGCAGGAATTGGGGAAGGGTTTAAATGAGAGATGTGTGCATGTATGCCTTTACCAGCTTGTACCTAACAAAGATGTATGATTATAATGCACCAATAATAAAAAAAAGAGTTTGCATGTAGTTAGGTAACATATAATAAATAATAAAGGTTTTGAAAATACAAGAAAATTCTAGTAACCAGTGTAGAATATTTAACTATAGTGATAAAAAAATTGATATAATACAAGGAACTGGCAGACAGAATCACTAGGAGTTAGACAAACAAAACAGAACACAATCTGTCACATGTACACCCTCAAGAGGAGAGAAAGAAAAAAGTAAAAAGGAAACTTAAGAATGGCTTAACTGAGAATTAGTAAAATTTCCTTGTTGGAAGTGAGCTGATTTGCCTTGCAGCTTTGGATATTTCCTTGCCATTTTATGTTTGTTTGCTTTTGTTTTGTTTGTTTATAGTTTTTTATGTTGTTGTTGTTCTTGTTTTCTTGGTTTGGTGCTTGCTTAGAAAAGATGTGAAAGATGCTCCAAAATTCTGGTTCAAGCCTGCTCACCTGCCCACTGTTTCCTACTTTGCTAAGGAGGCAGATTGAGGGAGAGGTGCAGGGAGGGGTGGGCCCTGACTTCTGGCTGCTTGAGGCCTTGGGTTGTGGCCCAAGGAATTCACTAGGGTCCTAGGCTTCATCCACTGTGCTGCAAAAAAAAAAAAAAAAAAGGAAAAAAGAGAAGGCTCCTGAGAGCATATTCCAAGCATTCTTGCTTGCTTGTAAACATGTAACAGAGACATTTCAAGCATTCTTGTTTTCTTATAAATGTGTAACATAGGAATCAGTCTGAACCCCAATGTCTCTTGCCTGGTCTCTGTCTGCATGGGTTCTGAGCATGGGTCCCTAAACACAGTGTCTGTTCCAAAGCAAAAGCTGGAACTCCATGCATCCCACAGAGAAGGCTGGGTTAAAAGTGGCCTTGTAGATATTATTGAGCTATTATGAATACTCTGGGGGTTTTTTTTGTTTGTTTGTTTGTTTGTTTGTTTGTTTGTTTTGTGGTACTAGGGATTGAACCCAGGGGCATTCTACCTCATGGCTACACCCCCAGTCCTATTTTTTATCCTTTACTTTTGAAACAGGGTCTCACTAAGTAGCAGAGGGCCTCACTAAGCAGCTGAGGCTCATCACAAACCTGAATCCTCCAGTCTTAGCCTCCCAAGTACTAGGATTACAAACATGCAACACCACACCTGGCTGAATACATTTTTTTTAGATATGTGGCTATAAATTTCTTTCATTGTTTACTTTCTTAACTCATGGACTACTGGAAATATCAGTTTTTATTTTCCTTCTTTTAAATTGGCCATTTTGATTTACATCTTTAAATGCCTACTATACTAGATTACAGAAGCAATAGATATTTGTGGAATTTTTTATATTTAAAAGAATAGTGTTCAAATGAATATATCTCTTTGTTGTCTTTAATCGACTACTAAAGGCAGGTATGCCTAGTTAGCAGTAATGAAATGGCACAAAGCATCCTGCAGTCAACCTAGTTCCACAAGGTCTGAGCCTTGCTTTACCGCAATGCCTCTCTGGACACAAACCTGCCCTGGTGAGTTAGCACATCACTCTACAGTGCCATGTGCCTAGAGATAGCTCCTTGTCATTCAGGGTACCAGCATTGGCCAGCAAGAGTTATGGTAAAACTGATTTTATCTTTCTCCTTATGCTGTGAGGCATGTGTAATTTTTATTGTGGTTTAGTTGATTGCCTTAAAATTGTTTTCCATCTCATGTAAATTTGCAAATGTCTGTGTGATTGGTGTTCACAGTTGAAAGAACATAAATTGTTCCTATTTTACACAGGTGATATATGAGCATATTTTCGTAAATTCCTTGAAAAAGAAGAGGCAGGACAAGGCTGAAAATCAAGTAATAGTAACTTTTCTGTTTGTAGGAACAGTTGTTCCTCTAACCTAAAATACTCCCTTTATTTTGTATGCTTTTACCACAGCAAGACCAAAGTTTATTGAGTCAAATGCTATTTAGCTGGTTTGATATTCTTATCACATTTTACAATTTTCCTAGCAGGTGTTATTTTGTCAACTTTAAATTATATATATTCCTTGACTTAAACACTTACATTTTTAAGTGTTAGAGATTGAACCCAGGGCCATTCTTCCTCCAAGTTATATTCTCAGCCTTTTTCAAAATTAATTAATAATTAATTTTTGTGGTACTATGGGTTAAATTCACAAGCATTCTAACTCTGAGCTACACCCCAAATCCTATTTCATTTTTTGTTTTGAAATAGGGTCTCACTAAGTTGCTGAGGGATCAACTTGCTGATCATCCTCAAACATGTGATCATCCTGTTTCAGTCTCCTAATACTGGAATCATAAACATGCACTACCATGGCTAGCTTTTTTTTTTTTTTAAACAGGGTCTCATTAAATTTCTGAAGCTAGTCTTTAACCTATGATCCTCCTGTCTCAGCCTTCCAAGTACTGGAATTGCAGTTATGCACCACCACCCAGCTTATTTCTTTATGGTGTAAAAGTTCAAATTCTTACAGCTACATGAAATATACAATACATTATGCTTATTTCTAGTCATTCTACTGTACCATACACACCAGAACTTCAAACTAGTATCTAAGTATAACTTATTACCTCCTCTCTCCACCTCCCCTACTTTCCCAAGTCTCTGGCAATCACCATTCACCTTTCAATGACCATGAGATAAACTTTTTTAGATTATGCAATACCTGACTTTCTGTGTCTGGCTTATTTCACTGAGCATGATTCTCAGTTCTGTCCATGTTGTTGCTAATAAAAATGTTTTTTTTTCTCTTTTATGGCTGAATAGTGCAATATTATGCACATGTACCATATTTTCCTTATTTATAATTTGATGGAAACTTAGGTTGTTTCCATTTCTTAGCTGTTTTGAATACTGCTTCTATAAATATGGGAATGCATATGGCTCTTCAATTTATTGAGCTATTTTCTTTGGGCTCTATACCAAGAGTGGGATTACTGGATCATATATATATCATTGCTCCACATCACTGCTAACTTGTTATCTTTAGCCTTTTTAATAACCATGTTTCTTACTGGAGTGAGGTGATATTTTGATTTTCTTAATGATAAGCCATGTTGAATATTTATCTATACCTGTATGGCATTTATTTATTTATTTATTTATTTATTTTAAATTGATGCATTCTAATCACACATCTTTGGTAGGTACAAGCTGGTAAAGGCATACATGCACACATCTCTCATTTAACCCTTCCCCAATTCCTGCCCCACTCCCTCACCCTCCCTCCTTCTCACATTCAGTTTAGTAATTGACTTTGATATGTTTGTGAAAGTACATCATTTGCATTAGAGTGTCTCCCCCCCTGACCCCATCACCTTCGGTTAAGTCATCTTCTTTGCTCATCTAAAGTTTCTCCTTCTTTGTCTAGAGTCCCTCTTATGTCCCATTTTCTCCCCAGCTTCCACATATTAGGAAGAGCATACTTTTTTTTACTTTTGTGACTGACTAGTCTCACTTAACATGTTTTCCAGTTCCATCCATTTCCCTGCAAATAACATAGTTTTATTCTTCTTTATGGCTGAGTAAAATTCCATTATGTACATATCCCATAGTTTTGTAATCCATTCATCTGTTGATGGACATCTTGGCTGGTTCCATAGTTTGGCAATTGTGTATTATGCAGTTATAAACATAGATACACATGCATCAGTCTGATAGTTTGGTTTCCATTCTTTTGGGTAGATACCCAGAAGTGGTATTGCTGGATCATATGTAGGTTCATTCCCATTCATCTGAGGATCCTCCATACTGTTTTCCAAAGTAACATTTATAACAATCAAAACATTATGATATTTATCTTAAAGCAGTTACATAGACAACTGGAAAGGAATAAATAATCTACAAGTGAACTCACACAACTAAAGTGAAATTGTCACAGAAGTTCTACCAATATGCTTTAGAAAATAGGCAGCATTTTAATAAATATTCCTGAGAAAATTGGTAGTCCACATGGGAAAGAACTAAACTAGAAACCTATCTTTCAGGACTTAAATATGAAATATGAAACTACTAGAAGATAATAAAGGCCAAATTCTTCATGGCATTGAAACAGGCAAGAAATTTTTATAAGACCTCAAAAGGACAGGAAACAAAAGAAAAAATAGACAAATGTGGTTATAGAAAACTAAATCTTATGCATAGCAAAAGAAAAAATCACTAAACTACTGAAACAACCTAAAGAAAATGATATTTGCAAGCTAGAATACATAAGAAACTCCAAAAATTTCATAGCAAACACAACCAACAACTGAATATGCTCTCTCCACTAGAGTTTCTCCTCTATTATCTAAAATCCCTATTATATCCCCCTTACTTCAAAGCTTCTGCATATGAGAGAAAATATATGACCTTTCACTTTCTGTGACTGGCTAATCCTCACCATAATGTTCTCCAGGTCCATCCATTTTTTGGCAAATGAGATATTCTTATTTTTTATTACTGAGTAGAATTTATTATATGTATATTCAATAACTTTATAATCCATTCATCTGTTGATGGACATTTATGTTGGTTCCATAATTTGACTATTGCAAATTGTGCTGCTATAAACATGGGCATATATGTATTACTATGATATTCTGATTTCAATTCCTTTGGAAAGATACCCAGGAGTGTTATAGCTGGATGATATGGTGGATCCATTCACTTAAAAAGATGTTGACAGAGCCGGGCGTGGTGGCGCACGCTTGTAATCCCAGCATTCGGGAGGCTGAGACTGGAGGATCTGGGTTCAAAGCCAGCCTCAGCTACCTAGTGAGGCACTCCGCAACTTAGTGAGACTCGGTTTCAAAATAAAGAATAAAAAAATAGGGCTGGGGGTGTAGCTCGGAGGTAGAATGCCCCTGAGTTCAATCCCCAGTACCGCCAAAAAAAAAAAAAATAAAAAAAAAAATAAAGATTTTGACAGTTAAATATTGCCAGACTACTACTGTCTAAACTTCAATATACAACCCCAAAGAATGTCCCTGTTTGCATCCTATTTGTATTTGCCCAATCCTTTATCAGATAATAGTGGATTTGTTGAGTATGTCTGCTAAGGCAGCTTCCCAATGTGGGAATACAAAAAAAGAGGACTTCTTGCATCAACATATTTTCAATGAAAATACAATTTATATTGAAGGAAGAGCTGTATCTGGTGAATCCAATGTCAATGAAGAAATGTAAGAGTTTGTCAAAATTTAAAGTTTTGTGGGACCAACATTTTTACCCATTTGGTAAAAATATCCACAGATACAGTGATGTTATATTTGCTTTAACATTGGCCACTCTAATCTAGAAGACACAGTTTGATGCAAATATTTTTAATAGATGTGAGACATTGTTTCCAAATAAGAAATAAAATTGGCTGGGCATGTAGCTTGGAGGCAAAATGCTCTGGGTTCAATCCTCCATACAATAAATAAATAAATAAATAAATAAACAAACAAACAAACAAACAATCACATTAACTTTCCCCTCCCAACTTTTATTAAATGTTTTTCTTAAAAAAAATTTAGGAAGGGTGTCTGTAAATGCTATATCATCTATACCTCTCTAATAACAAATTTATATGTAAAAAATGATAAATAGCTAAGGCAGAGTAACTATTTAATTACTGAACTATAATTCTTGAAATACAAAGCAAGCTGATATTATATCTATGTCTCTATTGAGTAACTGTAGGGGACAAATTAGGGTATTTTATTTTCACTGTCAATTTTAACAAAAGTTGGAGTAATTTCTGATGGAAACAAATCAATTAAACTACAATGATTGCTAGTTTAAATTTGTAGAACAAGCGTGATAAAATAGATAGTTCTTTGAGCTATAATTGTATAACACTAATATTTAAAAGCTAGTGGAATGGCTGCTAAAGGTATTTTTGATTATGTGGGGCTGATCACACAGTGTGTGAAACCTACTTACAGAAATCTCCATTGAACAGTTGTATGAAAAGAGTTTCAGTTTAGTCTGGATGTTATATCACCAGGTTGCTTTATTCTGCTTTCTCATTTTCAATATAATTTGTTGTTCTCCTGATATAATTTTTATAATCATTTATAATGGCTGAGTTCTTAAGAATTGAATTATTCTAAAAAAAATAATGAAAATTTAAGGTTCAGCATGGTTTCCATTATGACCACACATGGAATTTATGAAGCTAAAACCAAATTACTATAGTTGCATTATGATTGATAATTCTAAATACATGAGAATTTTATTAAGCATGAAATGCTTAGTAGTTTATAAGTGGTATTATTTTGATAATCCATGTTTTCTCATAGTACTTCAAGTTTCCAAAATAATATGAGATCTGCAGTTGAGCACTTCATAAGTAAAAAATATGATTATGTTAGACATAAATGTATCTAGCCGAGTGGAGGCTGTTGATATTACATAAGTTAATTTAAATAAAGATAACATTGATATTTGCTAATTTAAGAATGTTTGGGTATATAAATATGACAAAATGATAAATTATCCACAATCTGAAGTTACCAAGACACCTAATATTTTAGTGGCTCTACATTTTTATTCATAAAAAATAAAATATTAATAAAATTCATATATAATACTTGAAATTATACATTTTTAGAGGATTAATATATATAGTTGTTCTTTCTTTTTATATGTGATATGCCTGTGAATTTTTCAGTTACTTAAAATACATTTTATTACAGACTACTTCAAGATAGTCATCTATTCAAAATAAATATTTTCAAAATTTGACATTTAATTTTTTTCTGTTTTATGTAATATCATAACAGACATCACTGTTCCCACATCTTTGTCCAATCTCTTTGTTATGTTGTAATAATAGATTTTCTCATAATGGGAGAGCTTTATTGATAAGTCAAAGTAAATGAGCTGATTTAGGTTTTGATTTGTGAAGCTGAATTACTTTCCAGAAGTCTCCTAAAAATGAACACATTTGCAGAGACTGGATAACCAAATTGTTAGCAAAATTGAGTATTATTTTTCTTATTAGTTTATTTTTCTTATTAGATTACTAATTTGGTTTTGAAAGCATATGTTATTATTTTCCCTTTGAATCAATTTTTATTTATAACTGGATTGCTTATTTTAAGATGCATTAGTCTCTTGTTGACTTCTTATATTTAAAATTAGAACTTATGTAAATATTCTGTTTTGTGGTTTATTTGTTGAATCGTGTGTGTGTGTGTGTGTGTGTGTGTGTGTGTGTGTTTGACATGCTGGAGATAGAACACAGATCCTTATGTATGTCATGCAAATGATTTCCCACTAATCTACAACCTTAGCCCTATGTGTTATTTTATCAATTTATTAAAAATCACTTACAATTTGCTCTACTGGAAGCATTTTCAACTATATCTGAGGGGCATTCCAGTGCATCAAAATACATAGGATCTTCCTAGGCATGATGGTATATACTTGTAATCCTAGTATGTGGGAGGCTGAGATAGGAGTATCAGAGGTTTAAGGCCAGACTCAGCAACTTAATAGGACCCTGTCAAAGGAGAGACCCTCGATAAACAAAGAAGTTGATTTAACTGAAAGGGATGGACAGGGAGGGGGGTACCCTAATGTACATCAAGGTTACTCACTAAATTGAACTTGAGAGGGAGGGAGGGTGAGGGAGCGGGGTGGGAATTGGGGGAAGGGTTCAAATGAGAAATGTGGACACATGTGTCATTATCAATTTGTACCTAACAAAGATGTTTGCTTACAATGCACAAATAATAAAAATAATAAATAATAAATAAAAATAATAAAAAAGGAAAATAAATAAATAAATAAAAAGTAAAATAGTGCTGAGGTGTATAGCTCAGAGGTAGAACACACCTAGGTTTAGCCTCTGGTACCATACTGGAAAAAAATACTGTGGACCTACTTTTGTCAAATAACTTAATTATACGCCAATAGAATTCCCATTTTATTGAGACATGAATCAGCTAAAGTACTGCTTAAATCCCAACAAAATATATTGTATTTCAGCATAAAATGGTTGTAATGGGACAAGGGTAAGATAATAGTATAGCCATTGCTTAAAAACATTTTAGTTCTGTGATTGGCTGTAGTATAAAAGGCAAACTATATTTTTTCCAAAACTTTTTTTCTTTCAAATGTTTTCATCTATGACACAGATATCTCGAGTATCAAGTATACAAAAGGATATAAAATATATATAAACTTATCAAAAACTACAATATTATAGAGGGAATTTTTATTTATTTATTTTTAATTGGTGTGTTGTAATCATACATCTTTGTTAAGTACAAGCTGGTAAAGATAAAGGCATACATGCACACATTTCTTTTTTAACCCTTTCCCAATTCCCACCCCCTCCTCCTCCTCCCTCTTTCTCAAGTTCAGTTTAATGATAGACTTTGATGTGTTCATGAAAGTACATCATGCTCATTAAGATGTCCCCCCTCCCCCATCACCTTCTGTTAAGTCAAATTCTTTGCTCACCTAAGGATTTTCCTTCTTTATCTGGAGTCCCTCTTATGTCCGATTTTCTCCCTAGCTTCCACATATTAGGAAGAGCATATAATTTTTTAGTTTTTGTGACTGACTAATCTCACTTAACATAATGTTTTCCAGTTCCATCCATTTCCCTGCAAAGAACATGATTTTGTTCTTCTTTATGGCTGAGTAAAATTCCATTGCATGCATATCCCATAGTTTTGTAATCCATTCATCTGTTGATGGACATCTTGGCTGGTTCCATAGTTTGGAAATTGTAAATTGTGCAGCTATAAACAGATACACATTCATTGGTCTGATAATTTGGTTTCCAGTGAATGTTTTTGGCTCCTTTGTCAAAAATAAGTTGTAAGCCCATGGGTCTGTTTCTGAATCTTCTATTCTGCTCCATTGGTCTATGTGTCTGTTTTTGTGTCAATACCATGCTGTTTTTATTACTGTGGCTTTGTAGTAGAATTTCAAATCAGGTATTGTGATACCTCCTGCATGATTCTTGTTGCTAAGAACTACTTTGGCTATCCTGGGCTTTTTGTTGTTCCAAACGAATTTAGGGACTGATTTTTCTATGTCTGCGAGGAGTGATCTGTAGATCACCTTTGGGAGGATGGCCATTTTGATGATATTTATTCTGCCTATCCAAGAGCATGGTAGATTTTTCCATCTTCTAAGGTCTTCATCAATTTCTTTTTTCAACTTTTTGTAGTTTTCCTTATTAAGTTCTTTTACCTCTATTTTTCGGGGTGCTATTGTGAGTGGAATTGTTTTCTGGATTTCTTTTTCAGTGGTTTTATGGTTGGCATACAGGAAAGCTTCTGATTTTTTAAGATTGATTTTGTATCCAGACACTTTGCTGAATTTGTGGATCAGTTTCATAAGTATCTTGGCTGACTTTGTTGGGTCTTCTAAGTATAGTATCATGTCATCTGCAAAAAGGAATAGTTTTAGTTCTTCTTTCCCTATTTTTACCCCTTTGATTTCCTTCTCTTGCCTTATTGCTCTGGCTAGAGTCTCAAGTACTATGTTGAACAGAAGAGGTAATAATGGACATCCTTGTCTTGTTCCTGTTTTTAGTGGGAACTCTTGCAGTTTTTCTCCATTTAGTATGATATTGGCTGTGGGCCTATTGTATATTGCCTCATATGGAGGGAATTGAAAACAGTTTCAAATTATATAACATAAAAAAAGAAAAATTAAACTACAAATGTGCTTACTGGATTAAATAAACACAAAGTTTTCTAAAATGTGTAATGAAACAATGTATGAATGGAGAACAATAGAATATTTCCAAACAATTATTTCAGTACTATGAAATATACACTTTCAAACATTTTTATTTTTTATAGAAATATGACATTTTATTTTAAATCAAGGAAAGATAGAAGACAAAAATAACTCTTCCCTCTAGGACCCCCAAAAGAGAGTAACCACCAAAGCTCTTGGGAAGTGATGTTTTAAACCATATTGAGGTTTCCTATCTGCTTTTTTATGATTGACCAGAATGAGGTTTTAGAGAACCAATGTATTTTGCTTAATTTCAATTTGTAGGCTGGTGGTCCCTTATCTCCTGGTGCCTACCAGGCTCTCACTTCACTGCTCACATTCTTCCACCTCACAGAAGGGGATGAAAATGGACTTCCTTAATCCTTTCTTTTCTCAGCTCTTCTGCCCTACCTCATGTGCCGCCTCTGATGAAATGGCCCTAACTGCTGTTAGGAAAATTAGGCAATGACCACTCTAACTGCTTTGAGGTTGTAGAGGGTACTATTAGAATATTGCAGTTAAGGTATCAAGGGGTGGGTGATCTAGAGGATTATGAAAGAAGGAATACTTCATATGACATTTTGTTTTCATAATCATCTGTATCTGGAAGGCTGAAGGAGACTGTTTATATTAGTTCAAAGTTATTCATGGTAGTTCAGTGGGCATCTATATAAAAAACTGGCATGTTATGACATTATACAATAACCTAGATATCTTGTCATAATGTTTCTTTTTTTCTTCACAAGCCTTACCTTGGGCCATCCACCTGTTAATATTTTAAATTAGAGGCCAGGTAGCCAACTCATTTGTAACAGTCATGTGTCATACATATAACGTTGTGAAAAGTCCTTGTGGTACAAAGACTAAAAAAAAGCATGTTTTCTTTACCTTAGTTTAAACAGGTTTGTTTTTTGTTTGTTTGTTGCCAGGATTTTGAATAGGACTCATATACTCTAGGAGTTTACAGGAATAGAAATCTCCACTTTGGTGTCTGGTGGTCCTGGACCTGTAAACCTCAAGAATGACAGGTTTAACTTTACACCATCTTATATGGACTTAACTGGAGGGAGGTTTTTGACATTAGTGTCATATCTCATTTTTTCTGGAGGATAAAGGTAGAAGTACTATTATAAATAGCTTTAGTAGAGCTCTTTTTTTGATACCTTTGAAATAGCACATATGTCTCTGGATATACTGTTTTCCTGGATGTTCAAGACCAAGCAGGTAGCCCTATGATAGGTAAACATAAGTTTTTCGAACATTATTTTACTGTTAAAGTCAGTTGAGGCTTCTCAGGGTTATTCTTAGAGACTTTGTGAGTTTTGCCTCTATAACTTGTGTCACCTGCCAGGACAGATCATGGTCTTGCTAACCATTTTGCTTCCTTTGAAGCATAGGGGATATTTTCTTTCCCAAAGACCCTCCTTTTTGTAAAATATGCGCAGTGGTTTCTAGTCTCAGGATTTTGTGATCCCCTGTTTTGAGAGGAGAGAAGACTTGCCAGAGTTTTGGGGTCCTTAGTGAGTATCCATATTCTCTAGGTTCTATTTAACCTTGGAGGGCAAGGCCAAAATATTGGCTTTTTAAAAATCTCTTTTATTTCTTGATTGTGCTCTAGGTTTCAGTTGTTGAATACTCAGAAGGTCAGTTTCACCCATTCTTTAAAGCTGTCTTGCAGGTGACAGTTATAATCTCAAAAATTTATTTGGGTGTTGTACTCCTGTTAAATATTAACAAAACAGTTACGCAGTTTTATAAGAAGAACACAAAACAGAATTATCAGGAGTAAAACAAATCCAATATTTATTTTTGCATAAAAATATGGTAATAATGCAATTTTAGGAACATATAAATATAAACTTGGAAGGAATTTTATTACTCCTAGTTTTTTGTAGATGCCATTATCTTGGTAAAGTGCTATTTTTAATTTTTGTATTTTCAAAGTCCTGTACATTTTGTGAACACAAACATCTAAGATGTTATTGTTATAGATATAGAAAGTAGAGGCAACAGAAAACATAGGAATTTATCTTAATGTAAAATGTTGCTTTATAGACTTGTTTCTGTAAAAATTTTACCAATACCAAATCAATATCTCAAGAAAATCTGTTTTAAATAGAATTAAGGCATTTAATGTGCCTTTGAAGAAACCTTAATAAATAATTCCTTTTGTCTTTTAGAGTTCTAGTTGTGTGACTAATTTTTATCTGTTAATGTGGCCAGAAGGGCTACATTTGATTTCTCTTGCTAGCATAGCTTTGATATTTTTCCTTAACACAAACTTTAGACCCTTTACTTTTTTCCTGCAAAATAGATCCAGTTGTAATATAATATAATTGTTTAGATTTTTCTCTGGTGGCCATCTTCCCATTTTTAAGCTATGGTAAAATCTCAGGCACAGAAAAAAGATTAGGCATTTTTTTTAGTGTCTGGGGTGTCATTGGATCTGCAGTTCTATAAGATACAATCTAAGAAGGTGCTAGTGGCTTAAACATACACAGTCTTATACTTAAGGATCTGATTCTTATCAATCCATATGTGTTCCATATTATTAAAGCAGTGACACATCCCTTACCAAACATTTGATGCCTTGTATCTTACCAACAAATAAAGCACTAGCTTCTCATTGTTAATTTTTTATCATTTTTATTCTTTTTGAGAGTCCATTGATTTCAATGGACTTTTTTTCTCCTCTTTTTCATGCCATCCTATTGTATATCCTGTTAAAATATATTTTTTTTCTCTTCTTATTTTTTAATATACTTTTATTGGTATATTGTAATTATACATTATACTGACATTCAATGTGATAGAAACATACATGCATATAACACCTCATACATATGCCCCTGCATTCCACTCTTTCTCTACCCCCACTCATAATATTGAAACTGATATTGACATATTTTTAAAAATATATAAAAGTATCTATTCAGTTCAATTTCCTATCTTTTGATTGGGTTGTTTATTTTAATGTTAAGATTTATATATTCTTGATATTAGTTCTCTATCAGAGGAGTAGCTGACAAAGATCTTTTATTCTGTAGGCTCTCTCTTTAAAGTCTTGGTAGGTTTTTTTGCTGCACAGAAGCTTTTTAATTCAATGCCACATCATATATTAATTCTCATTTTAAATCTTGAGCTTTTGGGGTCTTATGGAGGATTTTTCCACCAGTACCTATATGTTGGAGTGTTGGTTCTATTCCCTCTTCTAGTAATTGCAAAGTTTCTGGTTTAATTTCTACAACTTTGACCCATCTTGAGTTAAGACTTGTGCAGCATGAGAGGTTGGGGTTTAATTCCATTCTTCCACAAATGAATAGCCAATTTTTCCAACACCATTTGTTAAAAATGCTGTCTTTTCTCCAGCATGAGATTTTGGTACATTTATCAAAAATCAACTGGCTATAAATATAAGGATTTATTTCTGAATTTTTGATTCTGTTCCACTTATCTATATGTCTGCATATATGTTGATACCATGCTATTTTTATTAGTATAAATCTGTAGTATAATTTGAAATGAGGTATTATAATGCCTCTGATCTGGTTCTTATTACTGGAAATTGCTTTGGCCATTCTGGATCTTTTGTATTTCCATATGAATTTAAGGCTGATTTCTGTAGATCTTTGAAGAATGACATTGTATTTTAATAAGGTTTGTATTGAATCTGTAGGTCACTTTTGGTAGAATAGCCATTTTGATTATATATATTCTGCCTATCTGAGACCATGGAGGTTTTTTCTATCTTCTTCAGTTTTTTTCCATGTTCCTTTACACTTTTCATTATAAAGGTCTTATACTTCCTTGGGTAAATTTATTCCTATGTATTTTTGAGGCTATTGTAAATGGAATTATTTTATGTATTTCTTTTTCAGTGTATTCATGGTTGGTGTATAGAAATGCTAATGATTTTTGTAAGTTCCTTGTGTATCCAGCTGCTCTGCTGAATCTGTCAGCTCTAGAAGTCTCATTGTTAAATTTTATGGGGTCTCCTAAGTATAGGAGCAGGTCATCAGCAAATGATAATTTCAATTATTTCTGTATTTTTATGTTTGATTTACTTCTCTTACTTTATTTTCATGGCTAGCGTTTCAAATACTATTTTGAATAGGAGTTGAATAGGAGTGGAGATAGTGGGCATCTTTGTATTATTCCTGATCTATTGAACTGATTCAAAAAAGAAATACAAATGGCCAATAAATATATGGAAATTTTTCAATACCATTAACAATCATGAAAATGCAAATTAAAATATGGTGATATTTTATATAACTCATTAGAATACAAACATCAATAAAACAAATTATAATAAATGCTAACAAGAAAGTGGGGAAATAGGAACCCCTGTGCAGTTTATGGAGCTGCAAATTAGCAAGCTGAAATGAAGATAAGTGTGGAAGTCTCTCAGAATATCAGGGATGGAATCATCATATGACACAGCTATACCATTCCAGTGCATCTTTCCTAAGGAATCAAAGTCAGAATATTATAGCAATACATGCATATTTATGTTTATATCAGCACAATTCACAATAGACAAATTATGAAACCAGCCTTGATGTTCATCTAGAAATGAATGGATCACAAAACTGGTATATGCTCAGAATGGGTGGACTATTGTGCATCTTGCTGAATATTTCATAATGCTGACTGTGATGTATGTAATGTCTGATGGTTCATACTATAGCCTTATCACATCTCCTATGAGTGCTGTACTATTGTGGTTCTAAATGCCTAATAACCCCTTCCTGTTGAAAATTCTGTCAGTGCTTCAAACTCAATATGCCAAAATTCAATGGCTGATAATATCTTAACATAAAACACCTTCTCTTCTTTTTGACTTTATCATTTTTATTTAGCATAAAAACCATTTTATCATTTTCTCTAGTGTCAATTTCAGATATCTCAATGTCACTTTTACTAAAATGGGTCATTTTTGTTAAAAACTTGAAATTTTATTTTACTGAGTGATATTTGCAGAATGGAATTTTGCAAAACTAAAGAATCTATCTAAGAAGTAACTTTTGAGAGGTTGTTAATTTGTACTCAAATCCATGAGATATAAGAGGGACTTTAGATAATGAAGGAGAAACTCCTGTGGAGCAGGAATGGGGAAGGGTGGTATTGGGGGAGAAAGGGAGAATTAATGAAGAAAAAAATCCACCATCATTATATGCATACGTGAGAATATCAATGCCAATCGCAGTATTTTGCATGGAGATGGTGGGGAATGGGAGGGATACAGGGGAGAACTCACCACGTGCTGTGTGCATGCTTGTAACTATCACAGTGATCTATATTATAATGTGAGACTGTAATACAACAACCAAAGTATAGAAAGTAAATCCATAAACAACAAAACCCTAATTTCAGAAAAGAAAAAAAGATTGTCAGTAACCTTAAATCTTTGAATTTTTTAACTTCTACCAAGACTTATATTAATGTTTAGTTGTTCTATGGGCCAAATGTGATATGCATTGAATATGGCATATTATCACATTGTATTTTTTAGTTTTGTTATGAAAATTTCCAGTGATCGTCTTTTTATATTTAATATTTCCCTCAGACAATCTGCAACAATTTTAACTATCACTCAGACATAGAATAAAAATTGAGTAAGAAACCAGTTCTTTCTGCTTTTTACTATCACATGAAACTGGAAGATAAAATTATTTTATAAATACCTATTTAAGACAGAATGGTATGTGCATAACCCACAAACCTTTTAAAATTATGGAGACACAAACTGACTTTATGTGGTAATAAAATTTAATAGTTAGGTTAAGCAAATATGGGGATTCTATTACGGTCACAAAGAAATCTAGAATGTTTAAATGTGTTGAAAAAACACTATGGCAGAATTACATTTCTGAAGATAGATAAATTAATATTACTTTTAAAATTTTATTCATAGCATGATGAATCTATGATCCCTCTTATGAATAGTATAATGGGAAAGATGGGAAATATTTGTGGACAGTGATAGGAAATGGAGTCTCCTTAGCCATGTTCATAACCATATACACATGATACGGAACATGACATATGAAACTATTTATTCACATAAAACGTATTACATACTGTGTAAACAGATATATATTTATCAAAGGTTTTGTGGGAGTGCTTTAGAATTTGTCACCTTAACTGTCCCTTTGCATAACATTTTTGTTCTGCAGCTATTGTTATTTTATATTATCTAAGTGAATGTGTCCTATTTCTCATTATCCAATTTCTTCAAAGTTAAAATCCATGTGTTATCTGTGAGAAAAATAATTCATATACTTTATAACTGCTCAAGGAGATAGTTAAATTTATTAGTGATATGTTATCTAAAATCTATTATTTTACAAGTGCAATTACAGCATATTGCTCTAATGGTAGGCTTTATTATATATCTAAATTTCAAAAAAAAATCAATTTTAATTTCATTAAAAGTCAATATTGTAATACATTTTTTACAAACTATTATCCCATATGTATGCATAGTGTGCATCCACAATTTATCATAGAAGATTGAATTATGTGTCATGTGATTGCCAGTATTAAACATGTAGACATTATTTATTAATATCTTTTCTATTAAAAGAAATAGAAAAATGGTAATCTGAATTACATATATTCTCTTAAGGAAATGAAAGTTTTTTGTGTCATTTGCCTTCTTTTTATAATAGCTTGAAATATGTTTTCATATAAGGTTATATTTTAAAGGACATAATATTTTAATAAAAGTCCAACATTAGTCATAAAAGAAAAATTATTGGTGCTGAATAGTTCATAGTATTTTTTGTAATACTTGGTTTAGTGAGTCTTCTATTCTATTTTGATTTATATTCTATTATCTTGATTTACATTTCAGGGAAGTTAGGAGATTTACAGTGAGGAAGGAAGAAGTTATCCCTGTCTTAGTCCCTCCTGTGAAATACTGTACAGTTTCACAGAACATGAGCTATAAGCCACCATCATTTTTAGGACACATGTTCTAAAAGAACCAAAGATGTGAAAATCCTACTGAAGCTTATACTATTTTATACAACATAACAAATAGTAAGACTGTCATACCCAAAGTCATTTAAGATAAGATTAAGTTATTTATTTTTACTTTACATCAGCATGAAGGAATCCTCTCCCAGATTCTTGGCAAGATAATTAAACTCTTCTTTATTATCCTCTTTAGAAGCTGCACATTCTAATGAGGGAAAATTTGAATAAAATTAGTATTTTTTATATCAAACACTAAAGTGTGCTTCTGATCTCCAGGCTTTCAGATTTATATTGCTTTTAGAAGCAATTCTTCAGTATTTTGCTGATTCATGCAATATATACTATATCTTCTAAGTTTTTGTAGCAATAATCAAGGTTTTATTCTATTCTCATCTAAGCTCTATATCAAAACATCATCAGTAAATATTATTTGATATGGTTTTAAAATATAACTCTGAAAGTCACTATCACTTCATATAAATACTCTAATTGTTTTGAAATAAGTTTTTAATGGACCAAAATTGGAAATAGTGTTTTAGATGTGATCTGATCTGCATAATTGACACAGAAAAATAGTCTCATTTATATTAGACTGATAGTCAAAAAACAGAGATACAAGGGTTACAAATGGTTTTCTTAAAATGTTGTAACTATACTCAATCAGTCCACTCAGATAAATAAAAATGTATTTTTTGCTTATAACTGTTCAAATAAATCTCCTCCCTGCTCTCTACTCAAATAGCTGATAAATATATTAGACATAGAAAACAATGATTATAAATAAAATATGTAGCTGGCCTAAGGTTTAATTCCCTAGTCCCAATACACACAGAAAAAATAAATATAAGCAATTTAAATATGGGATAATTTTAAAGTTTAAAAATATAAACATGAGTTTGGGGGAAGATGGTGACTGAGGGAAGTAGCACATCTCAGTCACACTGACATGTAAAACTGAATTTTTGTGAAGACAGCATCTTGACAAGAGAAAAAAAAAAAGCAGCAAAAAATTGAACAAGCAACAAAAAATTGAAAGACAGTAGAAACAAAGCCAGAAGACAAAACAGAGGACAGCAAAACACCCTGCATGCCTTCCTTGTGGCTATGGGGTGGCAGCAGTGGGATGGCATTACACTAAGAAGTTTCTGCACATCAAAGAAAACCATCAAGAATCTAAAGAGAAAACCTACAAAATCAGAGATCTTTACCACCTATCCCTCTGAAAGTGGATTAATAGCTAGAATATTGAAAGAACTTAAAAGACTTTACACTAGAAAAACGAACAACCCAGTCAAAAAATGGGCAACTGAATAGACATATCACAAAAGAAGAGATATAAATTTTATGGTCAATAGATACATGAAAAAAATATTCAACATCATTAGCAATGAGGGAGATGCAAATCAAAACTACATTGAGATTCCATCTAACCCCAATCAGAAGGGCAAACGTCAAGAAGTCAAATAATAATAAATGCTGGTGAGGATGTGGAAAAATAGGAATTCTGCTACACTGTTGGAAGACTGCAAATTAGTTCAGCCTCTATCGAAATCAGTGTGAAAATTCCTTAGAAATTAAACTCACTGATCATAATATTCATCAAGTCCATCTATTTTCCTACAAAATTTTGTTCTTTATTGCTGAGTAGAATTCTGTTGTGTATAGGTACCGTAATTTTATAATCTATTCATCTGTTAATGAACACCTAGTTTGGTTCCATGATTTGGCTATTGTGAGTTTTGTTGCTATAAACATGTATATGTTTGTATCATTATAATATTTTGGTTTCAGTCCCATTGGAAAGATACACAGGAATGGTATAGCTGGATTGTATCATGGATCCATTTCCAGTGTTCTGAGGAAACTCTATATTGATCTCCATATAGATAGACTAATTTGCAATCTCAACAACAATGTGAGAGTTTCTACTTCCCCATATCCTGACCAGCATTATTGCTGTTTGTCTTCCTGATGATTGTCATTCTAATTGAGGTTAGATGGAATTTCAGTGTAGTTTTGATTTGCATCTCCCTGATTGTGAATGGTTTTGAACTTTTTAATATATTTATTGGCCATTTCTATTTCTTCTTTGGGAAGTATTTATGTAATTCAATTGCCCATTTCTTGATTGGGTTATTTGTTCCCTTAGTCTTAAATCATTAAAGTTCTTTGAATATTCAAGATATTCATCTTCTATCAGAGGAGTAGCTAGCAAAAATCTCCCATTATATGTTGTTGGGGTGTTAGTCCTATGCCCTCCTGTAGTAATTTCAAAGTCTCTGGTCTAATTTCCAGTTCTTTAATCCATGACTCGTGCAGGGTTAGAGGTTGGAGTTTAATTCCACTTTTCTACAAAAGAATAACCAGTTTTCTCATCATCATTTTTTTAAGACTCTTTTTTCTCCAGCATATGTTTTTGGCACCTTTGTCAAAAATCAGTATGATTACAATGTAGCAATAAAATTTAAAAAATCAATAAGCTATAAGTGTGTGGATTTGCTACTGTATATTCAATTTTTGTTGGTCTGTATGCCTATTTTGTGCCAATACCATTCTGTTTTTATTAGCATAGCTCTGTAGTATAATTTGAAGTCAGGTATTGTGATGCCTCCTACATGGTTCTAATTGTTTAAAATTACTTTTTCTATTCTGGGTCTTTTGGTTTTCCATATGAAATGTACAACTTGAGCCAGGCATGGTTGGGATACACTTGTAATCCCACTATTTGGGAGGCTGAGACAGGAGGCTCATAGGTTCACAGCAGCTTCAGCTACTTAGTGAGGCCCTCCACAATTTAGGATTCAAGACTCAGTATGGCAAAAAAAAGTATAACTTTTTTTTCTAGTTCTGAGAATAATGGCATTGGTATTTTTAGAGATTGCATTGAATCTGTATATCACTTTTGGTAGATGGACCATTTTTAGAATGTTTATTCTGCCTATCCAAAAACATGGAAGATCTTTCAATCTTCCTTTATATTTAATTTCTTTTTATAGCGTTTTATAATTTTCATCATAGAGGTATTTTTACCTCCTTGATTAATTTATTCTTAGTTATAACATTATATTTTGAGGTCATTGTGAATGGTATTGTTTTCTGTATTTCTCTTTTGGTGGATTCATGATTGACATTTAGAAAAGCTACTGAACTTTTTAGATTATGTATGCTACCACTTGTCTGAGTTTGTAATTTTTTTTTTTCTTTCAGTAATGGGGATGGAACATGGAACCCAGGGGCATTCTACTTCTGAGCCACACCCCCAGCCCTGTTTTTTATTCTTTATTTTGAAACAGGGTCTCACTAACTTGTGAAGGGCCTCACTAAGTAGGTCTCAGCCTCCCAAGTACTGAGATTACAAGTGTGTGCCACTATCTCCAGTTGAATTTGTAAATTAGCTCTAGAAGTTTTGGACTTTTTCACATCTTCTAAGTATAGGATAAGATCATCTGTAAATAGAGATAATTTCAGTTCTTTGTTTTCTATTTATATTCCTTTGATTTCATACTATTGCCTTGTTCCTCTAGCTAGAGTTTCAAGTACTATCTTCAAAAGGAGTGGTGATAGTGGGAATCCTTGTCTTATTCCTTGTCTTAAACTGCAAGGAAATTCTTGTAGTTTTTCTCTATTCAATAAGATGTTGGCTTAGGGTTTGTTGTATATTACCCTTATCATGTTGAGTAAATTCTTTCTATTCTGATTTTCTGCAGTGTTTTTAACATGAATGGGTGTTGGATTTTTGTTGAATGCTTATTCAGCATCTATTGAGATGTTCATATAATTTTGTCCTTCATTTCTTTATCTTATGAATTACATATACTGATTTGCATATGTTGAACCAGCCTTTTGTCCCTGGAATGTAAACAACTTAGTCATGGTATACATTTTTTTGATGTGGTTTTGAATGCATATCACTAATATTTTGTTTAGAATTTTTGCATTTATGTTCATCAAAGATATTGGTCTGTGACATTCTTTCAGTTGTTTTGTTTCTTTTCAGATTGTAGAATGTCTACTAGAATAGAATGTGAGAACTTCCAAATGGCAACTCGTTACTTAAGATTATTTTCTAGCTTATATAGTCCTTTATGCTATTAATTTAAAATTTCCTAAAGAATTTAGATGGTGTTAATGCTACTAAATTTTGCATATCAGCTAACTATAATGTGAAATTTCCAAGGTACCAACATTTTAAATTTTAGAAGCTTGATTCAAGATAGATTTTCTATAATTAAATTATCCTCTATGAGTTAATATGCTGATTTATCTTATTTTTTAAATACATTACATCAAATTTTATAAACATAGATTATCAATTC
>PVLC010015135.1:0-37908 GCA_004027655.1 Graphiurus murinus
TTTTTTTTTTAATTCTAAAACAAGGTCTCATTAAGTTGCCCAGACTGACCTAGAACCTGCAATCTTTTTATCTCTGCTTCCCAAGTACTAGGATCACAGGTGTGTACCACCATGACAGGCTAGTTTTAGTAATATTTTTAAATAGATATACCTTTAAAGACCATACCATACCATTTTGCCCAATTGTTTCTATATGTAGAGAAATTGGTTTCTATTGGAATAAATTTTCCTTGAGAGGAACAAAGCAAAAGTGGTATAACTCTCTAAATTTTTTCATGAGGAAACTTTAGAATAAGGTGTTGGCTGGTCTTTCTCTTCCTGAAATGGCACTACATCATTTTAATAGTATGATTATTACAATAAGTCTATTACTGTTTCTTAATAATTGAACTGAAGATTAGAATAGTGTGACTAATAAACTATTAACAAGATTTAGTACTGATTATTTGGGGCCGTACACAGTTTTCACAGGAGCAGCGTTGAATTCAGTGCAGAGGCAGCCAAATATCTTTGGGATGTGCAATAGCAGCGAGATGTGAACCAGCCATTTTTTTTTCCAGCCAATTTGATTTAGGTGTAATTCATAACATACTAATGAACCTTCTCACTTCATACTCTTTTCCAAGTCTCTGCTTTTGCTGAAGGCCAAAAACATCTCTAGCAAAATATCAAAAATGTATTAGTAAAATTGGGAAAAAGACTCAAGTGGGTGAATATGTATAATACTTTACTTTTATTTGATGAGAAAATGTGTGTGTGTGTGTATGATCCCAATCAAAAGATTAATAATCAAGAAATTGACTTGTGATTAATGAACATAATCAAGAGAGATTATCAACACATATATTCATTTAAGAGAGAAATATGTTGATATATAAAATGATTAATAGAAGTCACTTTGAAGTTGTGGATTATAGTGAAACCATGACTATTTTGACCAGAATTTATTTTATATACATGTATATATTTTTATAATCAAGATATAAATCAAATCAGGATATTACAAGCTCACAAATATCTTGTCCATAGCATGTGACAAGTTCTGATACATTTATCTTTTAGAATGTACTATTCTATTATGACAAAATATAAGCTGTAAACTTGCAAAATAAAAGGCAAACAAAAGCCCAGTACACATATTCTTAACTTTAGTGGGCTTCTTAAGGAAGTGTTCAGTTGCTGTTACTTTGTTAGAAATATTTACTCAGAAAATTTAAAATTAAAAATACGCATGTATATATGTATATATATGCATATATATACATATATATATATATGAGCTTGGAGGAAATAATTTTGTACAAATATCTATATTTAAAAATATGTTCCTAATATACCTGTGTTAAAGGTGTTGTACTGCTGGCAATTATGCATATTTATCTTGGGTCCCTTGGAACTAGCTCCACTGTTAGCCTGGAATACCATGTAACACATGCTCCTTTTCGGTTTTAGAAATGTATTTAAATATCTCATCACTTAGCCTTTGTCATTTTTCTCTAATGTTTCCTCCAAAAGATAACGACTATGAATGCTTAAGCATTTTTTTCAGGCTTTCAGGCTTTCTACTTTGACCATAATTTTGGCAATAAAAAGAGATGAAAAATGCCATCTATAATAACATTATTATTAATGTCATAGAATTCCTATGCCATTTCCTACACTAGTCATGAATCTAGCTAATTGCTTATTCATATTTCCATCACTACTTTCCCTGATCACCTCTGCTAATTTTGGTATTTCTTCACATCTTTGTTTCATATGTTCTTTACTGATGCGTCCATCTCTTAATAAATACTTCCTGTATTTTGGTTCTGTGGAGCATTTTTTCACTCTCATGTTACTGATTTTATCATATTGATGTAATGTTTTCAAAAGGTACTATTTATGAGTATTAACAATTGGTTTTTGATGCTAGTGGTATATGGAATATTAACCACTTACTTATTTACTTATAACACCAGTTAAAATTTCATTAAAATATTTCTTAGTGCAAGCAAAATTTCCATTATGACAAGAGTGTTACCTTGACTATCTCTGTTTTTCTTTCCTTCCTTCCCTTCTTTTTTTATTTTTTTATTTTTGTGATGCTAGGGATTGAACCCAGGGGCATTCTACCTCTGAGCTACACTCTCAGCCCAATTTTATTTTTGTTTGGAAACATGGTCTTGCTAGGTTGATGAGAGTTTCATTACTTACTGAGATTGTCCTCGAACCTGAGATCCTCCTGCATAAGCCTCCCAAGTACTGCGATTACAAGCATGTGCCATCATGCCCAACACTTTCTCTGGTTTTTTTTTTGTTTTTGTTTTTGTTTTTGTTTTTTGTTAGGTGGTCAGTTGTAAATTGTTCACTTCATAAACACAAGTCAGGAGAACAAGTTCCCTATTATTTATCAAAAACTGTGCAGGTGAGAGCCTGCTAGAGAATTTAATGATAGAATAGGAGGAACATGGGCCCTGAAGGTCAGACCATAACCCAGTTACCCAGTTACAAGATAGTCACTAAAGAACCCTCCTCTCTGGTACCTCTACATCTAAAACAGACACAAACACTGAACTTGACTCAGTTCATAAGGCTGAATTTTAGGGTTTTCTCAAGTTTCCTCCTGTTCTTGGAGATCAGAATCTACAGATTCCTTTTGGTAATAGGAACACATCAGGCTCCTTATGTGCAGTTGGCAATTGGGTTTAATCTTTATCCCACCAGAATGTAGTCCTGGAATATTTTTCTCTCCAAAATAGGCAGTGTACCAAAAATGCAGTCTAATAAATCTCTAGGCAAGATGCCATTGAATTAAAGATGAATAATTCTTTAATGATCTTAATCAAGGGGCTTATTTGGGATGCTCACTAAACTTTCATGTAAAGTCCGTAATTGAAAGTGGTAGACTTGTTGATGAAGGAATAAGGAATATGTTGAGGGAGGAAGATCAAGCCTGAAGCCAGTATGTCCAGGTTGGCTGTCAACCGCATTCCACTTTGAACTTGTACCTTGATAGATCGATCACTTGACCCCATCGAGGATAGGGTAGAAAGGGAGCAGAGACGTGTGCTGTTGATGAGTCTGACATTTTATAGGAAATGTTAACTTATTATTATAAATTCTGTGCATAAATATTCTGTGTATCATATGTGCCTTCAATGGCATATATATAAATATATATATAATCTTTAATGGTCAACCAACCCTTTTTGGATACTAAATGTGTTTCATGGTCAGAGAAACAGGCTCAATGAGATTAAGTGCATTCCTATAACTTCTCCAGAGGCAGAGATGAAATAAAACCCCTTTCTGTCTAGTTCTCATGCTTATTTGTTTTCTTTTTCTTTATAACTGTTTTCTCTGACTTTGGTGAGGTATCACAGAAAAAAATAAATGATTTCTATACTTTATTGCTTTATAAATTGAATTGACTAAGCTACGGTGTTTTACTGTAGAATGTCAATCTATTACATGTTTGTAGCATTTTGTTTGCAGCCCTGTTCTATCTTATTTATCACAACAATATGAAATGTATGGAATAGGTATTTTCTTCCTAAGTATGAGAAAGCCAGGGCTTGAAGGAGCCATAGTTGTAGCTTGAAATAATAGAGCTGGTAAGTAGCAAAATAACATAGCTTTAGTTATTTACTGCAACACAACAAATTACCATAAAATAGCTTCGACTACACCTATTACCCTGGGACTGGTCTATCTTTGGGTATCACCAGGCTGAAAACAAGTTGCCAGACAGGCTGCATTTCTTTGTGCAGGTATGGGGACAAATCTGCTTTAAAGGGAATTTGGCCCAATTCAGTTACATGTGGATGTAGGAAGAAAGTGTGGTATCCTGTGGTTACAGATTTGAAAGTTCCTGCTTCCTTACTGGCTGCCATAGTATGGTTCCTCCCAGCCTCTAGAAACCTCCGGCTTCTTGCAGTATGATCCTCTCCAAGCCAGCAACCAAGGACACCCCATCAAATCCCCCTGCATTTCCAACATCTGACTTCCTTTATCTCTGGCCACTAGAGGCAGGTTTAAATTGTTTATGACTTTAGGTGAGGCCCACTTGGATAATCTTTGCTCTTAAAAATCACTGCACATCACATCATATGGCATAATCATGGGAATAAAATCCATCATATTATTATATCTCAGAAATAATCCCATGGAGTGGGAAATCCAGGGAGTCATCTTATTATTTTGTATATCCTAAGTACTAATACTCTAAGCACTAATAGCAGTATTAATACTGCTAAAACAGCATTATGATTGTGTCCTATCATAATCTGGTAAGAAATTTATATTTCTCTGGGTTACTGTCATTAAGGTTGGCCTTGCTACTTGCTTTGGCCAGGATCTTAACATATCGTGACTTCTAAGCAAAGGTCTTGAAAGCCCTTGTGTGCCAAAGTAATTTCCCACTGTCACAAAGTCAGTATATCTCAGTGGGGGGCTGTTCTTTCAGCATAGGCCCCAAAATAAACAAGACACACGAAGAAGAACCACAACAGTTCTGCAGTGTGCCTCATGAACAAGAAACCAACCACTGTGGTTGTAAGATATTCCTGGTTTGAAGGTATCTGCTCCCTCACCATAACCTTACTTAAAAAGGTAGCTGGTATAGAAACTGGTACTTGAAAGTGGCATATTGCTGCAAGTAATAAATATGTAACAAACATTTGACATAGGCTTTGAAGCCAGCAAGCAGGTGGTAAAAGAAGTCAATAAATAACAGGGTCTGTGAAAACGATGACTCATGTAAGGGTGAAATCCAAAGAAAAATTGTCAGCCAGGCATGATGGTGCAGGCCTGTAATCCCAGTACTTGGGAGGCTGAGACAGGAGGATCACATGTTCAAGAACAGCTTCAGCAACTTAATGAGGCCCTCAGCAACTTGATGAGACCCTATTTCAAAATTAAAAAAAAAAAAATGCAATAGGGCTGGGAGTATAACTCCAATGTAGACACTACTCCTGGGTTTAATCTTCAGAACCCCCAAAACCAACAAGGAAAAAAGAATCATCTCATATGAGTAAATGATTGCTATAACTTGCTGTCTAAGTTTTTTCATCTATGGACATTATTTTAGTAAAGTCATTTTTTTTTTTTTTACAATTTTCACTAAAGAGCTGTACTTTTTCAGTTTTCCTAATTAAAAGCACAGTTAGAGTTTCCTGCTTATATTTGATTTTTACAACTATCTTACAAAGATTTAAAAAAAATGCAGTTGGCTTCATCACAACCACAGTTTAGAATGGCTTGCAGCTCACCTAATGTTATTCCAAAATTCAAATATTAATTCACATCTTAAATTCATAATTTTTGTTGCATCCCACCTATTCTCATAGATTGGCAAATAAAGAATAATAAAGTGCCTTCAAAAGCAGGTTTTTAGATGTATGCATTTACCATGATCAAGGTATATAACTCTTTAAATTGTATAATATGTAGCCAGGTACAGTGGTGCAAACCTGTAATCAGAGTACCTGGGAGGATGAGACAGGAGGATCACTGGTTCAAGGCCAGCACAAAGTAACTTAGTGAGACCCTGTTTCAACATAAAATCATAAGGAATGGAGAGGGATAGCTCAAAGGTATACTGCCCCTGGGTTCAATAACCCATACCACAAAAAATATTTAAAAAATTAAGATTAAGGAAAGTAATAATTATTGATAGCAATGATTGTGACTTAGAGCTACAGATGTAGTTTGTGGAGAGGACTAACTCCTGAGATCATAGGTTTGGTGAAGACAAGTCCCCTTATTGTTTCTGAAATGTTTCCTTAAACTAACGCTCATATTCTTCCCTTGTCCATTACTCAAATTAGGCATTTCTCATATTTCAGTTCTTGCTATTTTTTTTCTGCCACAAATAGTTTCCACTCTATGTCTCTCTATTAAAATTTGAGGAATCCCTTGACATTCATATCCAAAGCTGTCTGCTTCTAAATCTCTAAATATATCTTGCATTCCTTTGAATGCCCATAACATTTGGAACTTCTCTTTGACACATATGGCACCTAGATAAGAGGAAAAGGAGGAGGATTTGGAAGGCAACTGTGGCCAATCCCTTCCCTTCTCCCTTATTAGCTATGTGATTGGGTGTTCAATCCTTCAAGATTATTTTAAGCCACCAAGACTATCCCTGAGTCCTGCAGTCAGGATATCAAGGTCGCTCAAGACCTGCACATCATTCACATATAAACATTTTCTCCTGTATGGATCCATTTGATTCTAAATCCACACTCCTTCTCTGAATTATGGCTCTATCCTTTTCCTTAGCAGGATCTCCCTGGATACCACAAGTAGAACATTTTAGAAATAAACTATAATTTTTTTAATGATGTGCCATTCTTAGTAGTGTGATGAAATCTCATTCTGCCTCACTCTGTTCAGCCCTGGGACATGAAGCATCCCTCTGGATATCAACACTGTTGATATCAACGCTGCCTACCCATTAGTCACTTAGTAGTTATCTCCATTACCAGTTGGACTAACACAGTGTTTGTATCCAAGTAACCATTTTTAACTTAATAGTGACCCTCAAAGTGCAAAAGTAGTGATGCTAGTAAAAAAGGATATGCCAAAGAGAAGCCATGAAGTACTTCCTTTAAGTGAAAAGTTCAAAGTACAATAAGAAAGCGAACAAGACAGAGCACACATATACACACTCACAGAATTCATTAAAGTATACTATAATTGTTCTAATTAGTTATTGTTGTAATCTCCTACTGTACCTACTTTATATATTAAACTTTATCATGTGTTTGTGTGTATAGGAAAAAGCATAGCATATATTAGTTTGGGACTAAGGGTTTCAGGCATTCACCAAGCTTGTGTAACAGGTCCCCTGCAGGTAAGGGTGACTCCTGTTGTCACTGTGCACAGCTTTACTCAGATTTCCTTCCCAGAGGTGGCACTTGTCCAACACACCATCTGGAATGGAACTCGGTGAAGATAATGATCTCTGCTGAGTTTCAGTTTCCTCGATAACAAAACGTCTAAAATTCCTTACAGAGTGATTTTGAGGTTTCCCTGAAATGATGCATGCCAAACTCTAAGCTCAATTTGCTTTGCCCATAATGAGCACTCGTTAAATGTGAGTTTTTCCCCTTGCTCTTACTCTATCCTAAAGTCATTTGAGTCATGCAGTCCTAGTCCTTACCCCCTGCCTCTCTCTTCTCCCACAAAATGACTTTAAGTACCTTGAAAGTAGGCCCCAGGTCTTATTCATTTCAATCTATGCTACAGTGCTTATACTGACATTTTATATTATTGAATTAAATCTACTGGAACAGATACACTATAAACCAGCAGCATAAGTGTGCAAGAGGAAGGAAGAGGCCTGGCTTAGACTTTCTTAGAACTGATAGTTCAATGGAAATTGTGGATTGATACAAATAAAGTTAAAATGACTAGTTTAATGTAATGAGTCCACTGTTATGTATAATCATAGTGTACCTATAAAAAATCTTAGAGAGTAAGTAAATTTTAAAAAGAAAAAGGAAATAGAGTTAAAGAATAATGTTGAAGTGCCAAGAAAGGATATGGCCATTCAAGAGACATAATATAATTATAATGTGCTGGATGGGGGTGCAGCTCAGTTGTAAAGTACCTGCTTAGCATGTGCAAGATCCTGAATTCAGTCTCCAGGAACACGTCCCCACATGCTTTTAAAGACTTTGATAATCATAAAAACTTTAATAAATCAATAAGAATATTTATGAGAACCCAAAGTAATTTCAGACACAATACAAGATTCTGCAAAAAAAAAAAATGGGATAGTGGTTTCACTTGCTCTATGAAATTGAAAAAACAAAACAAAACAAAACAACAGAAAAAGAGGCACAGCTAGATCCAGGGTGCAAAATTTCTCTTTTGTATGTCTGTGATTGTCCTTGAGTAAACGTTTAACTCAGAAGGGATGTTTCAAAAGGCAAAAAGCAGGAAAGACGGACATAGGTTCAGCTGCCTTACTGGAAAGAAAAGATAAGAACTGCTACTGTCTTGAGGGAGAACCCTCAGTGACTGGATTTGTGTTACATGAACATGTATAAAGTGACCAGGAGTAATCACGTCAGTCAGAGGGAGGATGCATTCTGAGGCCTTCTGCCTGATGTGGGGCTATGCCAATCAGGAGTACTTGAAAGACATGATCAAAAGAGTCTGTTTGGTTAAAGATGTCAAAGAAGATAGAAGACAAAACTCATGTTTCCATGACTTAGTACCCACAACACACACACACACACACACACACACACACACAGGGAAAGACAGGAAAAGGGACTTATACTAATTTTAAAAATATTATCAGAGTTGGTTGAATAAAGACCAAATCAATATAACTGAATAAAAGTGACTAAGGAAATGGAAACATGTAAATCTTGGTTAAAAAAACAAAACAAAACATACCCACCTTTACTAATTATTGATCAGTTCATCCTTGGCTAAAATATTTGACCACTCGGAGCCTCAATTTATCTATAAAATGGGGATAATAATATTACACATATCCCAGAGTCATTCTGATGGTTTATAAGATAATGTAGCTAAGGTATCTGGTGGCATTTCTGAAGTGTAATTCATATCATCATTAACAAAAATTAAATGACAAGATGATCAAAATCAGAGGAGTTTATTTTGAGAAAATGTTGGCACCAAAACGATATCCTTAGGTAGGAAATTGCCTTCCTGCCCTTCCCCTGAGGAGGTTACCCTGAGCTCATACCAACTTCATCTTGCCCTCAAGTGGAACAGAGAATTTTACAAGTCAGAAAAACAAACAAAAAGCAAAAGGCTCATAATCCAAAACTCAGACTGTTGTATTTCTTCAGAATAACTTTGATCATAATGTCTTCCAGCTTTCACATGATAGAAAAATTGGAAGGAAGAGGGGTAATGGGCATAGTACCACCCATGTACCACCATATTCTTAGATGAGCATGTGTTTTTATATAAAATCTATTTTTAGCTCATTTTGCACATGTGCCCCCAAATTATTTCTATCTTGTATACTATATGAAATTTAATCTTATCACCTTTTAGGTAAAGAGTTTTAAATTGTTTACTGCTCCAAGTCTAATTCACTTATTTTGCTTTCATTTTATATAATTTTCTCATTTACTACTTTGAAATGTTTTTTCAAGTTAGCTGGACCAGCTTTTCATGATACTCATTCTTATATCCTATAGTGAACAAATGTGTAAGAATCTTCATTAGATTAACAGTTGAAAACAATGTAGGAAACAATTTAAAAATAATATGACACATTGCAGGGCACCATGACTTAGCATTTGGCTGTTTTTAACAATATGACATGTAAGGAAAAAAAAAAGATTAATCCTTTATATGAATTTTCTTCTGTCCCCAATCCCAAGTTAAATTTTAATTTTCCTTTATCTTCATAAGTTTCTAGAAAATACATAATTCTGAAGTTAATTTATCCAGTGCTCTCTTCATGTAGAAAAATCATGTACTGAAGTTGGAATACACTAAGGACATCTGTCACATGGATTAATCTACATCCTGAGCCCAAAACAACAACTGCATTCTTTGGAATCCTACTCCATCCTTACAGCATGGGGTTTATCTTTAGGAATCCCAAAATCATTTATGTCATCCCACAGCCCAGTATTTAAATTATCTCCACTATAACTGGCTCAAACTCTAAGAAGAAAAAGGTCAACGTTTTTAATTATTAGTAAAATTGTTGAATTTTACCCTAATAATATATGCAGGTTTAATTTAAATCTCATAAACATGAAGCTTGCTAAGTCAGACACCCCAAATGCAAGCCCAGATCACGCTCATTTCAGTAGGTCACAAAATCTCATTTTGGTAGACACGCATCATCTGTGATAATGCCTTGATTAAAGTGACCCCAGGGGCCAAATGTGCATTTGGGGCTTCCGAAATGAGCTTATCATTACTTCTGAAGAAATGAAGCAATCAAGACTTTTATCACTTTTTGCCCCTCCCACAGTTCTTTAGAGGAAAAATTGTGGTGGTGGATATTCATATTCAAAGAGAAACGGTGGGAGAAAAAGACCCCCCAGAAGAAATGAATGCTACTTCTCTACTCAAATTTTCCTAACTAGCAAGCTTGCAAACATTGAGCTTAATAAACATAACACAGTAGTATTTCAAAATACTTCTGCATATTACCTCATTTAAATTTCATCAAGAAGAAAGAGAATAGTTAGGAGTGTGGAAACACCCAGGTACAAGTGCACAGATTATGTTTGATCAGCCACGCAGGTTTCTCAGCTTCCAGTTGTCACAAGACACTGTCTGAGGATTAGGATCCTGTGTTCCCTGCACTCACTAACATCGCCTGGTTTCCTAATAAGCATTGGCTGATCAGGAAGCCCTCAAAAATCTTTCACAAATCCGTAATTGTGGAAGAGCACACAAAACATTAAGTTGATCATGATCGTTGGCAATAATTAGAGTCACAGGACCAATACCTGGGTTTGCAAAATCTGCTCTGCCAAGGTGTACTTTCGAGTAGGGACACAAGGACACCTTACGCAATGTCTAGTTCTGAGTGTGACAAATGAGTATTTGTTAATGCTTCCAGGAAAGCTATTTTCTCAACTTGC
Source organism: Graphiurus murinus (assembly GCA_004027655.1). Taxonomy (NCBI): domain Eukaryota; kingdom Metazoa; phylum Chordata; class Mammalia; order Rodentia; family Gliridae; genus Graphiurus; species Graphiurus murinus. The sequence continues at coordinate 10,584 of PVLC010015135.1, forward strand.
AGTCTCCAATCTCACCACCTCTGGTCCTGCACACGTCCATTTCCACCTTCGTCCCCACTTAGCACACTTTAATGTAACTGTGTCGCTTTCGATGACCACATGCAAAATATTACACATTAACTCCTAAGAAAGACGAGAATGAGATTAATTATAAATGAGAAGTGGCGAAGGACAACAACACACAAAGCTACAAACCGGGTGACATTTTACACAGACTCCTTGATTACAATATCATATGGAGAAGAGGCAGAAGTGCATGCCACCTCGAAGCCCTTTACACAGCAATACTTAAAAAAAAACAGCTTTGAAAGACTAACAATAGATTTTTAGCTCAGCCCGCTGGAACAGCATAACAATGTCACGATGCAAAAAATAAATAAATAAATAAAATAGTAAGCTGAGGGCCCTATTGAAATATTTGCATCTTAGATATCTTCTGAAAAAGCTTCGTGGGCACAAAAGCTGCCACTGCTTCTCCAACAGGCAGGCCTTTGATGTTCCCTCATCTTTACATCATAGAAGGAGCTCAAAGGGTTAATTAAAATTTAATGATATCGGCAGTACTTTGAAAAAGTTATGAACTTGGGTGAGATCAATCACTTTCTTGGACTGCCTGACTTCAAAGGAGACATTATGCAAAAGGAGAGAGGGGGGAAACGGCTCCCATTCTGAACGGAATTCATAAGCAAGGCTTTTCTCATTAGTGGTCTGCACATGGAGGAGATTCCAAGTTCAAACTAAAAAGAGGTGAGATGCCAAAAAAGTGGTTAATCTGAATGTTAAGCCTTTGATGCTGATCGCGTTTATGTTTGAATGAACATGTTACCAGAATCACTGAAACACTGGAAGACTCAAGACCAGGAAATTTGGGATTAAGGAAGATAAAGAAGTTGTAGTAGTAGTTGTTGATGTTTTTTAATTTCTGCTTTTGGAGTTTACATTTTGTTTACCTGGATTTAGCAAAAGAAAAAAAATAAATAAAAGACAACTAAACTAATTAACTTGTTTGCTCATACCCAGTGATATTCTATAGAATGACATTTAAACTTCTGTCAAAATGTAAACTTTCAGCTTTCTCTTAGGTCTCCTCTCTACCTGTATTATTATTATCTAAGTTCCCTGACTATGATTTAACTCTTAGTTTGAAATTTATTAATGCATAAGAATAAGGGATTTTTTTTAATGAGAGAAAAATAACTTTTTTCAAACATGATTGTGCCTCATTTGAGATCGTACCTTTAGGTGGGTACAGTCACAGTGACAAGTGATAAATGTAAAAAGAAAAAACTTATTTAGAAGTAATGATAAATTGTCATGGGACATCAGGAATAGCTGATGACTGGCTTTGAGTAGGGCAAACTCAATCCAATATTCATATTGGACATGCCTTGAAGAGCCAAGGTTTGTGGAGTATTAAGAAACAAGAATTAGCCAGACATGGTAGCACATATCTGTAATCCCAGTAATTGGGAGGCCAACATAGGAGGATCACAGGTTCAAGGCTATCCTCAGAAACTTAGTGAGGCCCTCAGCAACTTATTAAAATCTTGTTTCAAAATAAAAAATAGAAAAGGTTAGGGGTATACCTGAGAGGTAGAATGCCCCTAGTTTCAATGTCCAGTAACAAAAGGAAAGAAGGAAAAAAAGAAATGAAAATTAGCCAACATCATATACATGTGGAAGTAAAATTTATGTGGAATGTCCATCCATAAAAGAATATAAACCAAAAGTAATCATATCATATTCTCAGCTGCCACATATTAATAGACAAATCAAGTCATAAATGAGTTCAATTTGGAAAAATGGGAAAGTATACTGGATTTCCTCTAATACATTTTCCCCTTCAGATATCTAGTATAGAAGAATAGAATTTCCATGAGATCCTAAACATGCAGAATCTTGTGGATTCTGGGGGAGAAGTCACATCAGGGTCCTACATCAGCTCAAGGGTAATGAGTTGGGAGACAGTTTGTACCTATTCAGGTAATTGTCTGAATCTTATGAAGGCATACATTCTTTTCATAGAGTGCAGAATCCTCCATGGACTCTTACTGACCCAACAATTAACAGCAGCCAGTGATCTGCTCACTTCATCTAACTTAATGCAACAGGGACTCTACCTGTCCGGAATCCTGGCTCTCTCTTTAGCTGTTCCCATCCTAAGCAATGATGGAACATCCTGTTCTGTAGGAACTCCAAGGGTGGAGCTGGGTAGCAGATTCCAGCTCAAGAAGAGCTCTCCTACAGGTCAGGGGCAAGCCATTTGTGAGAAGAGAGCCCAGAAACCAGCTCCAGGCTTTTACAGTTTACACAGTTAAAACTGTCATCACCCCCTAACAAAACACATCTGGCAACAAGACTAAGCCAGGGCCACCTGTCTAGGCCATAATAACTACATTGAACCCTTGTCAATTAAATATGGTGATTGTTGGAGACACAAAATTTGATGTTCTCCGTATTCTCAGAAACTAAAAAAGAAAAATTTCCCTCTTACCACCACTGCCTGTGGCTATTCTCTCATTCATGAGAAAGCAGTTAGTTGCAAGTGCTCTTTCAAACATCTTCATAATTTTGTTTTTTTGTTTGTTTGTTTGTTTGGGTACTGGGGATTGAACCCAGGTGCACTCCCAGTCCTTTTTATTTTTAAACAGGATCTTCCTAAATTGCTGAGTTTGGCTTCAAGTATGTGATACTCCTGCCTCAGCCTCCCCCAGGATTACAAGCATGCATCACCATGCCTGTCTCCTTTACAATCATGAATGAATTTTTTTGTTTGTTTGTTTGTTTGTTTTGGTACTGGGGATTCAACCCACAGGCACTATACCTCTGAACTATATACCCCCAGCCCTATTTTATTATTTCTGAAGCAATGTTTCACTAAGTTGATGAGAGTCTATTTGCTGAGGCTGTCCGCAAACCTGTGATCCTTCTGTATCAGCCTCCCAAGTATTGGGATTACAGGTGTGTGCCACCATGCCCAGATTGAATGCATTTTTAAAGAATTCCCTAAGCAAATGTTTACTTTCATATGTGGAAGCTAGAGAGAAAATAGGTAACAAAAGACTTTGGATAATGGAAAAGAGTGACTAGTAGAATAGTGAAAGAGGACAGGGGTAGGGAGGTGGGTAGGGGAAGGAAGAATGCTGAAAGAAGCAATTCAAGTTATGCTCTGCCTGTGTGGAGCTATCATTACCACATGCCTATCATGCAGGAGGAGGGATGGGTGGGCAGCAAGGAGGAAACTGAAGGAAAACACGCCAAGGCCTGTGTGCATGTTTGTTTGTATGACTTTGAACCTCACTCTGATTATAATTACAATGCACCATAAAAGTAGATTTTTAAAAGCCCTTAACACTATATTTTTTTGTTGCCACTTTTTTGCTTCTTATTTCAAAAGAAAAAATTCAACCTTCCTTTTGTCCCTCTTTCTTGACACATTGACAAGCATGGTTGAGTGCCTACTATCCTTTTCCTATTTATTTTTATTGTCTTTGATTTATAAGTAAATGATGTAATAGAAAAAATGTACTATGAAATGTAGCAAAGAAAAAATAGATCAGAGGCTTGACAAGGTCAGGGGTGGGGAGACCATGAGCTAGGCAAGTTATAGTTTCAAATCCAATGGATGAAGTTGGTCCATAATCAGGTGATATTTAAGTAAAGCTCTGAAGGCAGTGAATAAGTCATCCTAGGGTACATTCAAGGATAAGGGCATTTGGGGACCAAACATCCATCCAAAGCCATGAATGGGAAGATGGCTGTTGAAGAAACAGCTGATGAGACACAGGCGATAAAATACTTTAGACATCATGACTCAGTATCAATTTATACTTAAATACACCTTTATCAGAGATACTAGGTATTAGCCCTGTTAATTTCCTTCTTTCAAACTTATCTTCCCACCCATCTAGTTTTTTCTTGTCCATTTACCTAATTCCATTTGCCTTATGTTTCCCTCCAACATGTATCGCAAACACAGTGTTGTTTGAAATTTCTTCTAAAATCTTTTCATTACTGTAAAAAAAGGGGGGGGGTGTCAACACAGAACAATGCCAACAAACAAACAAACAAACAAACAAACCATTCTAGCAGGAAATTTTGCTAATGATATAGAAGATAACAGCCCTCTCATCCTACATACACATTTACAAATCCTTGAGGGGTTGATAAATATTTATTAACCACACATTGCAAAACTGTACTTGAAATCTCAGAGTTTGTGGTTCATTTCAAATTCTTTTTTGCTGGTACTGTTTCTGCACTGAAAATTACGAAGTGAGATGGCATCAAATTTACTGGCCAGGGGACTTTTTCTTTAATTATTCTTCACATTTTTGGTGTATTTGCACAGTCTTTCTTCCTTGGAATTGGCTGCCTCCATCTTGAGCAGGAGGCAGACAGACCCTGTAACTCTTATACTTTGACAGGCAGAGTACTTGAATAATGATTTTACTTCTCACTCAGAATAAATTATCTGGGCGCTTTTGAAGCAACTTTGTTAATATTACTTCATGCTGCATATTTCATGAAAAAAGAAAAGGCAAGACACTTCAGTACTGACCATTTATGATTCTCTACCACTTTCACAGCATGATGCTCTCTTCTCATTTGCATACAAGTATTTTCCTATAATTAAGAAAACAATATTTTGATTTTATTTTAAGTTTCTGACTTGAAAAAGAACAATTCTACTAAACTCATTTCACTGGGAATAATCATAACAAGTAGGTGGAAATTGATATTTTCCATTTTATGTAAATCTGGACTTTGAATCTCTCCTTGGATTGGGGCTCAGTTTCCCTGGTACCCACTATCAAAGAGTATCTAAAAAATGACTAGATTTTACAATATCCATGCAGGTTGAAGCTGAAATATATCTCAAGACTGCATCTGCTGGTGGCCAAGGGAGACTTCTGCAGTTGATCATCAGTGGGATGTCCTATGATTGAAGAATGGAGCTCACAAAGTCAAGCCGGAGATGATGGGAGCGTAATCAGAAGGAGAGATCAATCAGGGGAGACAGATGAAATGAGGTGCGAAAAATATCTCACCAAAAAGAAATGAGAGCTTTAAATTTATCAGCCTCAATGACCAAGGGAAAAATAAAGAGTAGGAAATTAAAAGGTTCAAGAAAGGGAGGAAAAGAGAGAGAGCTTTAAAGATAGAGAAAAGAAGCAAAAAGCCAGACTAAGCATACCTGATCACCTACCATGCATAAAAGGACAGGCAGGTTCCATAGAAATACATTTATATCGAAACAAGTAGACAGCATTTCCTTGAGGGTAACTGTATTCAGACTCTCAGGAATAAGGTCTTGTTTGTATGAGTTATCTGTCTGGCAAAGTTCCTGGTTCAATGTTGAATACTGAAACCCTCTGTTTTCTTCTTTGAAACATGGGATGATAGGCAGAGAACTTGCTGGGGCTTTATCAGAATTCATGAAACAATGCTTTCAATACATTAATTATGGTACCTGGAACAGAGTGAGTACCTTAAAGTGTTCCTTATTATTTTTTTTTCAAGAAGACAAAATGTTTAAAGAAGTTTATGCTATCATTTTCCCAAGTTACTTTTTAGATAAGTTATTTCATTCATATTTTAACTTCACATGGCATCATTTAGTATTAAAAACATAAACAGATAACTAGGGTTTTTTTTTCCTATCTTCACTTGGCATAATTAACTATAAGTAAACTCTTAAGTTTCTTTTTAATTCTACTAAATGTAATACCCCACCCCCTCAATTTGTGGTACCACTTCCATGTCAATGAATCCAAAACTCTTAAGCTAATGGAATCATTGGCAAAACCAAATCACATGGTGTGACAGATTCAGTATGTTATATATACATCTATGTGGCATTTGTCTAGGGAAGAACTTGACTATGAAAGGAATGTGAAATCACAAACACTGTAGTCTGTGCACTCCAGGTAAGGGAGAACAGGTGCTGAAAATCAACCCATCTTAATTGCTGAGTGGGCACTGGGATGTACTCACTTCAGTAACTTCCCTGTTCTCTGCTTTCTTTCCAGGAGTTCAGATTCCGCTACCAGCATGCCTCAGAAGGAACACACACTAGTCAATTCTACTAGATCTCTTGCAACTATTTTTGCCACCTTCCAACCATGTTTAGAATATTTTTTTCAAATCTATACTGACAATACAATTGCATTGATCAAGGCCTATTACCACTCTGTACCCTCACTGGAAGGTCCACACATCACCCACAGGGGTTAAATGCATCCCGAAGCTCTTCTTCCTCTGTCTACTTTCTACATATCTTCAATTTTTTGAGTAAGTGTGCCCCGTAGGACCAGATGTTAAAGGCTTGGTTCCCAGCCCATGACCCTATTGGGAGGTGGTGAAACCTTCATGTGGTAGGGCCTTCAGGTCACTAAGGATCATGCCTCAAAGAGGACACTGAGTCCTGGTCCCTCTCCCTCTCTTCCTCTCACTTTAATCCTGCCCATGAGGTGAATGGCTTCCTCTACCATGCACTAGCTGCCAGGATGGGCTACTCTAACAAAGACCCAAAACAACGGGGGCAACCGATCAAGGACCAGAACCTCTGAAACCTTGAGCCAAAAGAAACCTTTCTTTGTTGTATGCACTTATCTCAGGTATTTTACACAGTAAACTGGAAGCTGACTAATACAATATACTGATAGAAATGGCCTAGTCTCCATTTGGAGACAGAACTGGCATTCCCCTGCCCCTGGGCCTTACCACAGCCACCATCAACTCAATACTACCCTAGACAATCCTTAGCATTTCCATTCTTCCTCTGTCCCTAACCTCTAGTAATTTGAAAGCCTTCTTTATATCTTCTTAACACTAAACTAACAAATACTCTCTTTTGCTTTTCTCTGGACTTTTCTATGCATATCCTATTTAAATTGTCATTGCCGTAAGGTATTTATTCTTGTAACTTTTATTTAATACTTCTCTATCAGAATTTAAACTTCACTGAAACTAATTTTTTGTTGTTGTTGTTGTATTATCAATGCATCCCAGCACCTACTGCAATGTTAAAGAACACAAATGTCTAATGTACTGATAAATAGACATTAGTTCCCCAAGCATATTTTGGTTTATGCATTTGATTGTTGCTCTCAGGTGAGGTCAAGAGTATGTCTTTATTTACAGTTGATGAAGTTAGCTATGGCAGGCTAAACGCATTCTCAGAATCATACATCTAAACTGGGTGTGGTGGTGCACACCAGTAATCCCATTACTTGGGAGGCTGAGACAGGAGGATCATAGGTTCCAGCCTCAGAAACCTATTAAGACCCTCAGAAACTTAGTGAAATTCTGTTTCCAAATAAAATAGGGCTGGGGGTATAGCTCAGAGGTAGAATACCTCTGGGATGAATCCCTAGTACCACTGAAACAAAACAAAACAAAACCACACATGTAGAAAGTAGCAGAGCTGAACTAAAAACTTAGCCTTTACTTACAAATCCAAAGTTCTCAACATCATGTTGCTTCTTATCTTTAGTTTCCTCATCTTTGATTCTACAACTACCTAAGTGATTTGTTGTTATTGTTCTGTGGATTGGATCCAAGGTCTTCTGCATAGTAACCATGTTATTTACCACTGAGTTACTCTTCCAGCCCCTGAACATCCTCATTACTCTGCAAGACCTGCTTCATTAGCTCTTTGTGCTATGTTTACTTAGCCATTCATTGCCATTTCATTCAGTACTTTCTGAAGAGAAACAGGATTCGTGAGGCCTTATAGAACCACATGGTAATAAACTGAACATCAGACATTGCTCTTCACCTCATTTACAAAGGCTACGTGAGGACTGTCCAAGATGAGGTGGAGATTCTACTGTCCTCAGATTGCCTCCTGACTCAGTTCTCCCCAGATGATAACAGTGCTACTTGCAAAATTGGTTTCAACAAATATTGTTTCTTATTTCTGCTCAAATAAATGCACTAATAGGATATTTGTTAAAGTTGAAGATGCTAAGGTTGTTTGCAAGGAGAAAAAGGAGGATTATGTGATTTTTGTTGTTATCTGGTCGGGGTTGGTTTTCCTTGGCGTCCTATGTTTCATGAACCTTCTCATTGAATGCTGAAATAGCACAGAAATTAGAGTTCTCTGACTTTCTGAAATGTGAGCCCTATACCAGGATGTTCCTGCACCAACAGAGACTTTGCTCTCCATCAAGAGAAACACATACATTTCCCTTGGCAAGTCAGATGCTGGGCACCACCTCCTGTTTTGTCTGTGCAAGCAAAAACACAGCCTCCTATCTGCATTAATGAGGCACAAACTGCCCATTTTTAGATATCCAAATGACTTTAAATGCTGATCCTTTGATGTCCTTAAGGGATACTACCAAGAAATGCCGAATAGTAAGACTGAAGCATGAATATGTATGTACAGATTATGTATAAATGATATATAATCACTTGTTAACCTTTATATTCCTTTCAGAATAAGTGTTAAATGAATAAGGCGAAGAGGAATAAGCTGTCTTTTGCCCTTTCCTTCCTTGGGGTCTTATAGATCTGCACCCTCCCTTCCCATTTAAAAACTATAGTTCTAATATTATTTTTAGAATGGTTATTACACTCCAGTGTAGTTCACAGAGTATCCACAGCATTCTAAGTTTGTGTTTCCATTGCAAATGTTCAATTATTGCTGTTATCCAAACAAGAAATTACAGAAAAGAATAAAATCTTACTTTTCTATGTTTATATCATTTGACGCTTGAGGTGAGGAAAACTGGCTAAAAACTATTAACATTATTCTTGGAGGCTAGAAAAGGTCCCCTTCTAGAGGTATTCTTATATAAGGCCATTTTATTTAGAGCTGAATCAGAAAAGGGGGGAGCTACTCTGGTTCAAAAGGAGGAAACAGAATCTTCTCCATGCAATTTGCTTCTCGGGAACCACTGGGGGGAAAAAAATCTGATCTTTAGCATCAGAACAATCCATCTCAGACTCTCTGGTTTAAACTGCAAAAACCAGAAGGTCAGTGTATCTTAGTGGCTCATCACAGGGGATAAAGTCCAGTTAGCTGGCCAGCCTGGAATTGTTAAGGGCAGCTCTTCTCAGTCTCACCAGGGCATGGTGCTTTTATTCATCATACAGAAGGCTAACCCATTGTCTTAACTACTATCATATATTTGTGCTTGTAATATACCCTTTGATTCAATTATTCTATCCTGCTTAGAACAGAGCATACAATGTCACCAAATGAAACTACACAATAAAATATCAGGGCAAAAAAAAAATTAGTAACCATTTCTGTTTGCTATGTGTTCTACTCTGAGAGAGAAATGTAGGACTATATCATGACCCAAGAAAGCCCAGTTCCTGACCCTGACAAACTTACAGTCTAGTCAGGCATGCTGGCATTAAGTAACCATCAAGATGGACATGAAATCACAGCTGAGATTAGGGGGACAAAGGCGTGGCACAGACAACAGAAAGGCCTTTAAATTTCTCCTATTCTGAAGCATCAAGTTAGGGGCAGAGATGTTGTTGATTGAAGAAAAATAACAGAAAATATTTTGTTAATATGATATAAAACAACTGAAAAATATTTGTCTTCACTATTACATTTACGAATGATTTCAATAGCTTTTACATAAGTCCAAATTGAGGCTTTCATTTCAATGTTATGGCAAAATAAACTATAAACATAAGAGCCGCCTCCACAATGGCATGTTTTTACAAAATAAAGAACCAACCATTCCTATGCTCACGCTAAACTTAAGTGTACAAGTGCGCTATTTCTATGAAGATTCTTTATTATATTGTCTGTTGTATGACCTATGATAGGCATGCAAATACTTTCTTTTCAATAGCAGTGAGCTCTTTAGATTACATTGAAGGAGAATAACTTCAATATGAACAGTAAGAATAAATTTAGTTTCTATTGCATAAATGGTATTGGGATAAAATCCTTTCTTCAACAGGTAGTATATGTCCAATAGTTTCTTTTAAGTTACTAATAATGATACTTCACTAAAAAATAAAGGAAATAAGCAATACATACATGTGTTACTGACAGAAATTGACTCTGCAACAAAGACTGTAGGAGTAAAGAAACATGGATATCAGAAACATGGATATCGTAGCAAGAAAGATAATTCATCATGGTAGTGTTTTGACTATATGAAATAACGTGACTATTTCAATAAATAATATACAATATGCTTCTTAAAAATCCAAATAAGCTGGACATGGTGACACATGCTTGTAATCTCAGTTATTGGGAGACAGGAGGATCACAGGTTAACAGTCAGTCTCAGCAAATTAATGAGGTCCTCTGCAACTTAGTGAGGCCCTGCTTCAAAATAAAGAATAAAAAATAGGGCTGGTGTAGCTCAGAGGTAGAATGCGCCTGGGTTTAATCCCCAGTACCATAAATAAATAAATAAATAAATAAATAAATAAATAAATAAAATCCAAAAAAGATGAAATATTTTAAATTTTTTTTTTTTTTTTGTGTGTGTGTGTGTGTGTGTGTGTGTGTGTGGTACTAGGGATTAAACTCAGGGGAATTCTGCCTCTGAGCAACACACCCCTAACCCTTTAACTTTTTGCTTAGAAACAGGGTCTCACAGAGTTGCTGAGAGTCTCACTATTTTTCTGATATATCCATGTTTCTTAACCCATTGGCACAATCTTCTATGTGGAATCTGTCTCTGTCACTGCATGAAGAATTCTCTCTAGAATTAAGTGTAGCCTAAATGAGTGAACTAGTTTCTGCTCTGGGCAAGTGTGAGAGAGAGACTCATTTGAGAGACCTGAGCGGCCTCAAAAAAGAATGTCTTATTCCTATAAGGAAAACTATGTAGCACACTACAGTGTCCACTACAAACCCTAACCTGAGGTTCCATTAATAAGTAAGTGTCAAGTGGGCTGGCCTGAGTCCCAGCCTACATGTTCACTGTACTTTACTTTCACCTATCTCATTTGGCTCCTTCACTGTTCCAGAACTGTTTATTATGGCAGAAACATGCTTTCTCTTTTATTCCCTCCAATGTAACAAGTTATTACGTGTAGTGGAGTCTTTGCAATGTTTAAGGCAATATATGACAATTAAAACAGATTAAAATAATTTCAAATTCAGTTATCAGGCAACAATTTTTTTGCAGTTTCTCTGCCTCAGGTTATTTTTCTTTGCATATGTTCCTTTGTATTCTTCCACCTAGAATATATCATTTTCCTCTTCTAGGGAAAAGAATAGTCTCCCATTATGTTCTCCATAAGAAACAAATATTTTCTTCATTTCATTTTATCATGCAAATCAACACTGTACTTTTTCTTCACTCTTCTTTCCAGTCCAAAAAACTGGCCAGGTGCACTTACTTCCGAAACTAAGGACAGTTAAAGTGTTGTCTTCCAATCCCTCTGAAAAAAAAAGAGAGAGAGAGAGAGAAAGAGAGAGAGAGAGAGAGAGAGAGAGAGAGTGTGTGTGTGTGTGTGTGTGTGTGTGTGTGTGTGTGTGTGTGTAGCCTTTGTATGAAAAAACACAGTGCATTTTGATTTTATAAAGTACTTTTCTGAGTTATTATTGTGTTCTCTGAATAGTTTAATAATCATTGAGAAGTTATACCATGTCAAGCATGGTACTGAGGACTCTGTTTACTAATTCTCATCTTCATAAAAACACTGTAAGAGAAATTTTTATCTTCTCTGAAAATGTCTATATAGGGTTGGTCACAAAATAAAAAATAAGTGAGATTTAGATGTGGCAATGAAGCTACAGTCATTTTCATACTGTAAAGTTCTGCATGGAGCCAGGTGCCCTTGAATAGAAAATACATTGTCACTGATCCTCTGAAATACTCTACTGACCTAGATCTATATCTAGAAGGTACAGGCACTATAAAGTTTCCACCAATCTCCTTCGGCTTGTCTCTGTTTTCGGCCAGGTGTGTGTGCAGGGATACCCTTGTGGACACCAATTTATCCAGCAAGTCAACCACATCGATGAGTTTGGGGAGCTCAGAGATCAGTGTGGGTAATGGTATTGGCTCTCATGCTGTGTGTGTGTGTGTGTCTGTGTGTGTGTTGTTGTTGTGTTGTTGTTTTCCCTTGTGGAATCTAGTTTGACCTTACTTTCCACCACTTAATATAAACTTTCCTTTCTGTCAAGCCACCTGATTTAAGGTCCAATACTTACATAGATTACTACACAATGTCTGATTCCTAGAAGCTTCTCCTTTTCTCTTACTCAGAGTACTTCTATGTTACATACCCAAGCCATAGGATGGAAATGACTTCAATTTATCTAAAGCAACTGAGGTTTTGGGAAGGTAAGTAGCATGTCCACAGTAACTCAGTAGATTCATGTTTGGACTGAATCCTAGCTGAACAATGTCCAAATGTATACTTCTAACTAATATTTTACAAGATGGTCTTAAAGAAAGAATGAGATAATACTGGTAAAATACTAAACAGGTGTTTGGTCCATGGTAGGCAGAAATTGCTACTCTTATTATACTTACATGAATCCCAAGATCATGTTGTTGACCACTATAGCACAGTACCTGCCAGGAATTAATAGGTGGAAGGATATAAATAACCACTTAACTTTGTACAGTTAAGATTAGTATACTTTTTAAATAGACATATATTTTATGCCTCAAATAAAAGTTTAAACTATAGAATATACTACTGGCGTTAGGATCAAAGAAAAAAGCAAACTACCCTGCTTTGCTTCTATTCCAGAATTCTCCAAGGAATAAGTATACATCTTCCAGAATACTTAGACCAAAGATAACGGTGAGCCAAGTCACAGTAGGCAGTAAACAATTTGGCACATTAATAAATATATACTTGACTAAGTTAATAAACAAATATTGGATGTTCACATTAGTTAGGAAGCTTAGAGATTGAGAGAATCCTGGGCTACAGGCACAAGTTCAAGACTTTATAATGTCTTCTTCTATTCAAATATACTGGGACATCGCTGGGGTTATATTCAGGATTTTCTTTTTTTTTTTCATATTTTTTCTTTGACCCTAATACCAGTAGTATATTCCATACTTTAATATTTTACTTGAGGCATAAAATATATGCCTATTTAAAAAGTGTACTAGAGCCGGGCGTGGTGGCACACGCTTGTAATCCCAGCATTCGGGAGGCTGAGACCGGAGGATCCGGGTTCGTGGCCAGCCTCAGCTACCTCGTGAGGCCCTCCGCAACTTAGTGAGACCCGGTTTCAAAATAAAGGATAAAAAATAGGGCTGGGGGTATAGCTCGGAGGTAGAGTGCCCTTGAGTTCAATCCCCAGTACCGCAAAAAAAATAAATAAAAAAAATAAAAAAAAATAAAAAATAAAAAGTGTACTAATCTTAACTGTACAAAGTCCAGTGGTTATTTATATATTTAGTGACTCACTGTAATCAAGATATAGCATTCATGCATTTAATATTGTAGTACACACATCCTGGCTTTCTATTCTCTCTCTCATTTTCCTACAAATTTGTCTGTTTTTCATGGAAAGGAATCTCTCCTTCCTGGTGGGTGTCGTCGTTGTCCTCCTCATTGTCATTGTCACCATCGTCTCCAGAGGCTCCACTATTCACTGACTGCTTACCACATACCAATCAATGTTCTACATACTTTCGTCATTTCACTTAATGGTAAACCATAGTCCTGTGCAAAATAATTATCTCATTTTGGAGAGTAAAAGTTTGAGGCTCAAAGACTTTAAGTAATTTTTCAAACTTACAAATTTTATCTTTGTGAGAGTCAAGGAACTGATATATTTCACCTGGCTCCAAAATGTCAGATCATAAAGCATTAAGATAAATGGATTAGAAAAGGTGGTGGCAGTGTAACCATCAGGCAGAGTACACAGAACAGAAGGAGGGAAAATTCTTCTCTTCAACTACTGCAAGCATTAGCATGGGGTATTCCACATCCTTACAGTTTCCAAGCTGGAGTAACTAGGATGTGTTTAAGAAAAGCCAACAGTATGTGTTGGGAATGGTTTCATTTCTGTGACAGTGACACAATCAAGGAGGTAGAAATCTAAATTTATGCAATTTTGGAAAAATTCCTTTAAAATTAATATAATCTGCCAGTGAAACGAGTTTAATTTTCAAGTATCTTTTAGGAATTGAAAGATCTTATTTTTCTTAAAGCAGAGCTTATATGTAGAACAAAATTACTACTTTATCTCAGTATCAATTACAGTATATTTTAAATATTTCTACCATAATTGATATTTATTGTATTCAATAAGATATTGTTTTATTATAATGAACATGGGCATATATTATTTCTAGGTGCTTTCATAATTTTGTTTTACTTCTTTTATTCCTTAAGGACTGACGTTCTAATAATAGTTTCTTTTTATTATTTATTTTTATTTTTTATAATAATCGGTACATTGTAATCACACATCTTTGTTAGGTACAAGCTGATAAAGGCATATATGCACACATTTCTCATTTAACTACTTTCCCAATTCCCACCCCACTCCCTCGCCCTCCCTCCTTCTCATGTTCAGTTTAGTGATTGACCTTGATATATTTGTGAAACTACATCATGTGCATTAGGGTGCCCCCCGTCCATCCCCTTCAGTTAAGTCAACTTTTTTGCTTATTGAGGATTTCTCCTTTTTCATCTGGGGACCCTCATATGTCCCATCTTCTCCCTAGCATCTGCATATTAGGGAGAACATATGCTTTTTTACTCTTTGTGACTGACTAATCTCACTTAACATAATGTTTTCCAGTTGCATCCATTTACCTGCAAATAACATGATTTTGTTCTTCTTTATGAGTGAGCAAAATTCCATTGTGTACATATCCCATATTTTTGTAATCCATTCATCTGTCGATGGACATCTTGGCTGCTTCCATAGTTTGGCTATTGTGAATTGTGCAGCTATAAATATAGATACACATGTGTTGGTCTGATAGTTTAGTTTCCATTTTTTTGGGTAGATACCCAGAAGTGGTATTGCTGGATCATATGGTAGGTTCATTCTCATTCGTCTGAGGATCCTCCATACTGTTTTCCAAAGTGGTTGCACTAATTTGCAATCCCACCAACAACGTATTAGGGTTCCCACTTCTCCACACCATCACCAGCATTTGTTGTTGTTCCTGTTTTTTATGATTGCCATACTGATTGGGATTAGGTGAAATCTCAAGGTAGTTTTGATTTGCATCTGTGATTGCTAATGATGCAGAACATTTCCTCATACATTTATTGGCCATTTGTATTTCTTCTTTTGTGAAGTGTCTATTTAGATCCTTTGCCCATTTTTTGATTAGGTTGTTTTCTTAGCTGTGATGTTCTTGAGCTCTCTGTATATCCTAGGTTTTTTTGTTTTGTTTTGTTTTGTTTTTTTTAAGCTATGACTACTTCTTGTGTTTGGAAACAAAATATAGTATGTCATTTCTTAAGAAAGAAATTTTTAAGAAGTATGGAGAAAGTAAAATAGCCTTTTTGACACATATTGTTGTTAAAGCACTGATAATTTACATATTTAGAAATACAACTTTGTATAGAATGTCCCTTCTGTTAGGAATGCTCTCACTTTATTTAAGTGCATGACAATGTAACTTCTCCCAGTTTTACTGTCGAAGTAATGAAAGGCAAAGCTTTACACTTCTGCAATTATCTTTCTGTATTATTTTAACAATTTAATTTACACATTTAATTAATAATATATTGATGATTTTTAAATTGTATACCTTTTGTTCTTATGGAAAATTGTTACTAGTATCACCACTATGCAGTGTCTAGCATGAAACCATGGGAACCAACTTTGCAGTGGAGTTTAAAAGGCTTTTGTTTAAAAAAGACATGATGAAAAATATTAAATAAACCTAGGTATTTTATTCAAATTTTCATCCACTCGGTCACCCACTGAGATGTAAATGCATACCAGACCTGGTAATTAAAGATCATTAGACTCACATCTGCATTTGACTATTGCACAGGGTAGAGTTTGGTTGCAGGAACCAGCTGTTGGGGTGGGAGGAGATAATCCCAGCTGTTGGCAGTGGGAACCTGAAATAAGTGGGCAGCAGGGAAGTGACAAACAAGGATGAGCAGAGAACAGAACTGAGAGATCGAGAGAAAAGAGCAATACTATAAACCAAGATTGCTTTTCAGGACTCTTCAGTGAAAAATAAAACGGTTATTGGCAAAGCCTATTGTTTGTAGCAAACTAAGTTCTTTTGAGTGTTTTTTGTTTGTTTGTTTTTAATCTTCTTGTGAGAGTAACAGGTACTTGTCTTCATCTCTGTGAGGATGTGAAGTGTAGAGACTGATAGACAAAATGGTTTTTGCTAAATGATCGCAGCTGATCTCTTTCTCCCATGATGCCAGATACTTTTCTAGTCTCTTTTACATTAATTAATAGATATATGTCTATTTATTTCAAAGATGGAAGATTCATCAATGAATACCTATTTATAAGAAATTCACAGAGAAGCTTTTATAAAATTTATAAGAAAAAGTGGTTATGGACAAGAAGTTCTTGATATCAACAGTAAGAGCTTAGAAATCCTCAGGAACCTAGGAAAAGACAAATAAGCAGTGTAAAATAATTAGGATTCCAAATTGCAGCATCAAGAATCAAATAAATGGAGAACAATGTGGAAGATCCTCAGAGAAATGGGAATGAACTTACCATAAGACTCAACTATACCATTCCTGAGTATCTACTCAAACAAATGGAAACCAAACTACTAGAAAAATGCATGCATATGTTTATAGCTGCACAATTCACAACTGCCAAACTACAGAACCACTCGAGATGTCCATCAGAAAATGAATGGATTATAAAACTATGGGATATGTACACAATGGAGTTTTACTCAGTCATAAAGAACAAAATCATGTCATTTGCAGGGAAATGAATGGAACTGGAGAACATTATGCTACGTGAGATTGTTCAGTCACAAAAAGTGAAAAGTTGAATGTTCTCTGTCATATGCAGAAGCTAGGGAGAAATTAGGACATAGGAGGAACTCCAGACAAAGTAGAAGAAATTTTAGTTGAATGAAGTTGAGTGAAGAAGGGGCCTAATGAGGAAGATAGAAGGGGAGAAGAGGGAAACACCTCAATGAACATGATGTATATATACAAACATGTCAAAGCCAACCACTATGCTGAGCAAGAGAAGGAGGGGAGAGGAAGGGAATCAGGTGGGGACTGGGGGAGGGCTCAATGAGTACTGTGTGTTATATGCCTCTTTCACCCTGAACTTCATCAAGATATATGATTACAATGCACCAATTGAAAAAAAATAAGAATTAAGTAAATGGTTTAGGGAAAGTCAAAATTTCTAGGAATAAAGAAAGGAGATCAAGAAGGGAATTTAAACATGGGGGTGAATATATTTAATATCAATTATGTTCTATTTAATAATATGGGATGTGCAGTAGGAAACTTATGATTTGACTTCCAATGATTTCATTTCCTGGTATTCGTTCCCTGTTCAGTCTTCTTTCTTGAATATAGACTGAACCTATTGACTGGCTTCTAATGAGAGGATATGGCAAAAACTTGGGTTAACACTTCCTGGATAAGATTGCCTCTCCCCAACCCTCCTTTCTCTTCTGGATCACCCAGGGAGCAAGCTGGAGAAGCCCACATGGCAAAGAACTGGAACAAGCATCGCTGGCCAGTGACCAGAGAATAAATCAGTTCAACCAAAAAACTAAGTCCTGCCAACACTTATGCCCATGAAGTTGGAAGATTTTTGCTCAGTCAGGTTTTTGTACCCTTCATTGACATATTAATTGAAGCCTTGTAAGATACCTTACCACAGCTGACCAAGTTAAGCCTAACCCACAGAAACTGTGAGTTAATAAGTATCTATTATATTAAGCTACCAGAGGTTTGGGGGTAACTTGTTATGCAACAATAGGTAATACAGAATTCAACCAGAAATAAAATTCTTAAGCAGGGTTTCCAAAATACGTACCAATGCCCACTGGGGAAAATTTATCAATGTGTATTTTCTGATTTATACGTCATACATTTAAAACTCAGAGCTGAGAAAAAAAAATTCACTTACTTTTCTGTATCACCGAAGAATCTTCGAAACTAACCATTGATTTCTTACCTCATTGCATTAAGTTGCTTCTCTTTTATCTTTTCTTAGTAGACTCACTCTCTGAATAGTTTTCACTTAGTATTATAGCTTCAAATAACATTTATATGTTAAGAGCCTCCAAACATATATTTTCTAGTTTACTTAATTCAAAATACACAACCTACCAGCTACATGACATTACCTCTTGCTTACCTGATAGGACATATCAAGAACAACTCATTTGTCCAGCTTTGTACTTCTTTCTTAGGGTTGCTTTGGCTTCTTGGAGTCTTTTCAGTTCCAAATTAATTTTGGAATTGTTTTTATATAATTCTATAAATAATGTCAGTGGAATTTTAGTAGGGATTACACATTGAAAGTA
Source organism: Graphiurus murinus (assembly GCA_004027655.1). Taxonomy (NCBI): domain Eukaryota; kingdom Metazoa; phylum Chordata; class Mammalia; order Rodentia; family Gliridae; genus Graphiurus; species Graphiurus murinus. Next base: position 29,003 of record PVLC010015135.1, read on the forward strand.
TAACCTTCTTTGGGAAGTATGAATATTTTTACAATATTAATTCTTCTAGTCTATGAACAAACCTTTCCATTTGTTTGCATCTTTTTACAATTTCTTTAATCAATGTATTGCTGTTTTTAGTATATATTTTTTTTACCTCCTGGATTAAAAAAATATTCCTCTTTGTTTATGATGCTACTGCAAATGGAATTGATTTCTTTTTCTGATTATTGTTAGTAAAGAAAAACACAAATTATTGTGTATGTTGATTTTTATATCCAGAAACTTTACTGAATTTATTAATTTTAACATGTTTCCCTTTTTTGGGGGGGGGTAGGGTTTTCTGAGTTTTACATATATAGGTATGGACAGAACAGTATAACTTTGGTCTTTCTAATTTGGTTCCCTTTTATTTCTTCTTCTCATCCTCAAACCCAGCTTCCTACATTTGTATCCTTAGTGTGTTACTTTGAGATCTCCATTATTATAGTTATGCAAGACCAAAACACAAGTCATTCTTGACTCCTTGCTCTCATATAGCACCTTTACTCCACCATGGTAATATTTTCAAAATATTTCCAGAGTCCATTACTTCTTACATCATTTCTGAGTCCTCTTCCCTAGCACATCAATCATGGCAGCTGCCCAGTAAAGTGCCTCAAAGCTTTTCTCTGTGATAGACAACTCTGACTATCCTCTTTTCAACTGTAAATTCTCTCCAGTGAGGGGCTCTCTAACTCCATCACTACTATTTTATTATTATTTTTTAAAAATTTGGATCACTTAATTCCATATAACTTACTATATATTTGGTTTCTTATCATCCGTTGTTCTTTGTATTGTAAGGTACAAAGGCAATTTTATTTTCCCTCACTGATCTCTCTTTTGTTCACTTTCTACAAATGTATTTAGTATTGAGGATGATCTTGGTAAACACTAATTGAATGAGTGAATCAATCAGTCTCCAAGTAATACCCCTAAGCATGGTCCATCGACTTCCCAATGTGTGATAACACGTTCTTCTCATATCTTTCTTGTCTTTGGCTTTTCCAGCTGATGCTCTCTTTGCCTTTCACATTCTCTCTGTCCTTCCCTGCCTCTCATTCTCTATAGCTCTCCTTTATGGCTCAGGCATGCATTTGGACATAGCAGAGATGCTGACTCCTTTAGGAAAACCTAAACTAGATTTAACGCTACCTATAACCCCAGAAGACTCTTCATTTATCCTTCATGATGTGATGGTTGGATAACAATCTACTCTACATGTGTTAGGAACTCTGCTAATTGATTATCACTATGGGGATGGTTTTATGTAATTGTCATAAATTATATGCAAAAAAGGCATAGTAGAAATGTCTGGTGCTTCACTGAAATCATCTCCTACAACTTTTACATTCCTGTAGGCTCCATTTTTACCTCTTTTATGTGAATTTACCTTCAAAGTTCCTCAAGCTACTGGAGCCTCTTGGTGTCCAGGAGCAATGTCAGATATTCTTAGGAATTTCTTTGCTCCATGGGAAACCCTTATTCAATGATTGTGGCCTTAGAGATCTATTGAAACTCAAATACCTTAACTTAGATTGGACCCCTCCTAGGCTTGATAGAAACTCCACAGCTTTCTAGAAGAGTCAAGCTGGAACAATCTGCTGCTGGTTATAACTTCAAATTTCTTTCTGGCTGTTTTGTTCTTATTTGTATCACCTATGATTAGCACCAGACCAAGTAAACAGTAGATATTCTACAAATATGTGCTCAACTTATATTTGTTTATTATACTAGAAGGCATTAACTATAGAAATTAGAATAGCTTTGGTTGAAAAAGTTTCAAATACAGCAAGTAAACATTAAGTGACTATCAGAAAGCAGTTCAATTATGAAAATAACTTTAGTGGTAAAAATTTATAGATTGACCTATAAAATATATCATGCTTCTAAGTAGAAAAATGAAGCATTATATGTTTTGGAAATAATTGAAACTCTGCACAATAAGATTTCCTTTACTCCCACTTTCAGAGTTTCCAACAGATTATTAAAAATTCAGATATAACATCATATAAAGTAAGTAGTTTGCCATGGTTTGGAATATTTACATGTGCATAACAGGATATATTTGTGATGGGATTCAAATTTGTTTAGGTCTCATGTGTGTACAACTTATATGCATAACTTGATGACAAAATTATATAATATTTTTAAGAATTTTATGCAGGAAACAGTCTCTTTATATTTTTCTTATGTCAACCCTCAAAAAGTTTCAGATTTTTAGATTCTTGGATTAGGGATGCTCAACAGTCTTAAGGCTGAGTGTTTAACAGATATCAACTCATCAAATATTCATACACATCTTAATTTATAGGTAATATGAATATACCCACAGGAAAGCATAAAGAGCATAATTAACCTAGCAAAATGTACACAAATTATATGCAGATAAAGCTTTGAGTAAAATGGAATGGAACTGGGAGTGATATCACACACCTGTAATCCTAGACCTTGAGAGGCTGAGACAGGAGGGTTGCAGGTTGGAAGCCTACATCAACAATTTAGCGAGACCTTGTTCCAAAATAAAAAATATATAAATGAAAAATGCTTTGGATATAGCTCTGAAGTAGAATGCCCCGGGTTCAACACCCAGCCTGCCCCCCCCCCCAAAAAAAAGAAGAGGAGGATAGAGTAAGGAGCTTTTGTCATCAGAATTTAATGGTTTTTCTTCATCTTCCCTACTGATAGTTGGCAATCTGTCTTTAACCATGTCTTTGCTTTTTACCTTTATCAGAGTAGCAAAGAATGAGGAGATATACAAAATAAAATTAATCATTGTTCTCTAAGAGAAAATTACTTTCATGTATACCATTAAAAATAAAATTATTTGAGATATGACTAATAAGCTTAAACAAAATGGATGCCTTTAAGGGATTTATTATTTCTATGCCAGGGAAAAATTCTATATTGGCAGCTTATGCAATTAATATCAAGAATGCAGGCATAATTTTTCAATTCCTTTTTATAAGTGTGTTAACCAAATTACTGTAAGAATAGTGTTTATGATAGAGTCTCATTTCAAAAGGATCTTATTATTTTAATTTTCACTTGTTTTAAAAATGCAACTTTTCTTTAGCCCACAAAGCCACTATAAGAAATGTTCTTTATATTGATATGCCCTTTAATAAGAAAACACATATTTTAATTTAAAATAAAATATACTTATCTCAAAGAAAGCTTAATCATCTAGGATTCATGTTAGATTAGAAGATCTCACAGGATAAGGAATAAATGCTTTGACTCAGAAACCTCTCAAAATAATGCTATTGTCCTAGATTACAATGATATTTCTTCTATCCAGCAGAAGTTTACTCCTAAATCCTTTGCTTAATGGCAATACCTTTAATGTTTGCCTACGGAAAATGTTAAAATATTAATAAGCCAGTAACCTATTCCCTGACAGTCACCTATTTGTTTTTGAAGTTTCAGTTCAATCATATACTAAAAAAAAAAAAAAAAGGAAAAGGAAAAAAAGACTAAGAAGAAAAAATACCCTCAGATTTAATATAAATACAGAAATGGAAGTAGAGATTCTATGAGAGGATAAATATCTAGACAGTTTTTTTTTCCACTCAGCAGTGGCAACTCCATCTATGACAAAACTAAAGGTAGTTCTTGTGAACATGACATAGAAAAAGTTAACAAAGATGAGAAAATCACTTTAAAACCATCAATGGCTTCAATTTTTAGTCTTCTGGGATAATCATACATTTAAAATTAGTTCCTTTTAATCAAAAAAGAATATAAAGCATATTTCAGAACATTTCATTACAGAAATAATATATATTACTATCTGAGAAGAACATATGTAACTCTCGTTCAAGGCTTTCTCTGCAAAATCACTATAGATTAAGCATTATTGAAGAGAGCATTAATAGATGTACACAAGGGTAAAACACAAGTTCCATTTTTATTGGCCCTTGTAATTATATAATTGACATGTTTTACATAATTTATTCAACCTAGTAAAAATTAAATAATTTAAATAATCTGCTGATTGATATTTAACTACTGCACTTAAGTTTGTAATTTATGAAACTTCTGGGCAATTTAGATAACTTTCTTCTGTGTGTTTAAATTGTCAGTATGTCTGAGCAGTTCCTGAAATGCAATTTCCCTGAACAAAAGGTTGTAATTATTCATAAGCAAACATAAACTGCTCTGACTGAGAAGCAAATGGAAGATTGGTAGAAACATTGCTGAACGCACAAACACACCCAGAAGAAAACAGGTGGACCTCAATTACCTCACTACTTCAAAAACAATGGCTTCACTTGGATTCACCTTTAATATGGCTTTATTTCTTACCCCCATTTGGCATTTGCACATGTTATTTGTGCTTCAACATTGAGATGTTAACTTGCTAAATCAACTTACTTCTTTATACAGTTTATCTCCTGTATTTATGCCCTCTTTAAAATCTTTTGCTTTCTTCATTAGATCCCAGTACACAGTGCCTTCCTTCCAAGCTGAGGCAATGGTCCAAACATTGGTCTCTCTACTATCTCATTTGAAACTCCTGCTCAAATTGTCAATCAAATCATTGAGATCATATCATCCTTCTACTTAGAGATTTTAGGTGGCTTTACACAGCTTGGGTGTAATTTAAGAAGCCTCTGCCACAGCTTGTGTGTCTTACTAGCATGGCCTTATCTTCCTAATTGTGTATCTTACTGCTCCTTGATTGTGCAAAATTTTTTTTGTTAACTTAGAATTTTGACAAGTTATTTTTAGTTCTATTAATGCTGCAATAAGTATCTATATACATTATGATACAGTCATCCTATGCTACGCTATTGGAATGGTAAAAAAATGAGGCTCTTAATATGGGCTGGATTGACATATCTGGCTGTACTATTTATGTTCTATAAGCTTTAGGAACTATGTTTTAGAGTTTAAACTTATTTTTCTCATTAATAAAATAGAGAAAATAAATATTTAAATTCCACATCTTTATCACATGTGTGCTAATGAATGACATATGTAAAAATGTAATAGAGTAGACCCTAAATAATTATTAGATTTCATGATGATTACGATGATGAGGAAGAGAAAGCTTAGTATCATAAAGAGAAGATCATAATATAATTGAAAAAACAGAACAAGAAAAGTAAGAGTTAATATTATCTCAGGTTCCACAGTCACAGAAAATTTAATATTTTCCAGTATTATTTGAGCAGAGATATCCATCTAGAACTATACACACGAATTTATTAGTAGCAGGTAATCAGTGAAGTGGTGTACACATCTATAGTCCTCTGTACATATGTGCATATATATATATATATATGTGCTATTTTATGGGGTTTTATATTTTAGTGGATTTTTGTTTCTTAAACAGTTTTATACTATATATACATATATAAATAGAAGAGCATATAATCCTTTAGAGAAGTAATAAAATAGTAAAGATAATTAGCATGAGTAGTTATTAATGATACCTATAGTGATGATCCTTCCACAGGTAACAAATACTTCTAAAAAAATGCATAAAACTCTAACTTAAAGTACTGTTGAGTGTTTGAGATTCACTTTTTGCAGCTTATAGTCCGAATGTTGCCTCCAGTTTCTATAGTACAGGTGTTTCCTGAGAGAAGAGAAAAGCTACAGTGCTACAGACTTGAAGAAACGTAGGTGGAGATTTGGAGAAACCATAGCACCTGGATGTGAGAAAATCCAAAAATAGTGTGACACAATTGATGAGCCCAAGGTAACATGGACAATGTCTGCTTTCACCAGTGTCTAGTTCAATAACAGTATATGCATAGGGTACATTCTAAGAACCTTACGGAAGGCTGAAGAGATAAACATCGATTTATACTGCTGTCTGCCTTAGTGGAAATGGAGTTGGAAGTCCGAGTTCAGCCAAGCTAATTGCTTTGTGTCTTTTTAGCAATATTTTTTAGAATAACATAAATTCAGAATATCTATAGTTATTTACAGGGTCCAGAATATAATCCAAAATTACATGACAACCAAAAACAAACAAAAAAAATATGTGGCAAAAAAAGATCAAGACAGATTTCTCTCTCAGAATGGCAGAGAGCCTGGAAGTGATAGAAATTTTAAGTTATTTATTTAAATTCTGCTGAAGGGAAATATGTTTGTAATGAATCAAAGGATGGAAAAACCTACATGAGAATTAAAAATAAAATCATGTATCATAACACATGCCTATAATCCCAGGATTTAGGAGGCTGAAACAGGAGAATTGTAGTTTGAGGACAGCCTCACCAATTTGAGAGTTTCAGGAACCTAGCAAAACACATTTTCTTTTTTTTTTTTTTTTTTTTGCGGTACTGGGGATTGAACTCAGGGGCATTCTACCTCTGAGTTACACCCCCAGCCCTATTTTTGTTTTATTCTTTATTTTGAAACGGTCTTACTAAGTTGTGGAGTGTCTCACCAGGTAGCTGAGGGTGGCCGGGAGCCCAGATCCTCCGGTCTCAGTCTCCCAAATGCTGGGATTACAAGCTTGCGCCACCATGCCTGGCTGCAAAACACATTTTCAAAGCAAATAAACAAAATCAAATAAATAAAGTAAGACAAAAATAATTAAAAATGGAAAAAGTAGAAGAAAATAAAAATCTTATTATTAAAAATTGAATTTTGTTAACGTAGTAGGTGAAATTAAGAGAATGAAGTTTTCAGAAGGAAAAAGCTTCTAAATTTAATAAGTGATCCACAGAAACAAATTATCTGACCTTTAGAAAAAGAGTAGTAAGCAAGTATAACAGTCTCAGCAACCTGTGGAGCAATATTAAAATATCTATAATTTGGAATCCTAGAAAAGGAAGAGAGAGAAAGAAATTAAGCCAAAGATATATTTGAAAAAAATCATGGCTGAACATTTCCCCAGTATTGTTAGAGACATAAATTTACATGTTTTAAAAACATCAGGCAAATTCAAACAAAATAATAAACTACCCCCAAAAGCAACACTTAGACCAGTTATAGTCAAACTGCTGAATATATTAAAGTTATATAGACTGCAAAATATAAAGAAAGTATGCTGCAATATTTATAGTTCTAAAAACGAAAAGAGAAATGTTAAAATAAAATTACAAAAATATATTCTGATAATTGAAAATATTATACTAAGAAGAATAAGGCATAGAAGTGAGAATTAACAAAAAACAAGTTGTAAAATAGCATGTAGTTACAACTGCAACAATGTAAGTTAACACCATAAGCTACTAAGACAAATACTGCAACCTGAAGTCAAAAACAACTGGGCATGGTGGCACATGCTTATAATCCCAGTACTTGGGAGACTGAGACAGGAGGATCGCAGCTTAGAGGTCAGCTTCAGCAATTTAGTGAGACCCTTAGCAACTCAGTGAGACTGTGTTCCAAAATTTAAAAAAACAACAACAAAAAAAACCAATTAGGGCTGGAAGTATACTTCAGTTAGAATACCCCTGAGTTTAATTCCTAGTCACACACACACACACACACACACACACACACACACATACACACACACACACCTGTGGAGAATGAGACTGCCAGAAGTGGGCTAACATTTGCCTTGGAAAGGTTTAAGCCATGGGAAGCCATGATTAGACTGCTGGACTCACTGAAAAAAGCCTGTTCCTCTAAGGCAAGCATTCCTGTGTTCCTGCTGGTGCTTATTCCCAAATATCCTGCTTGTCAAACATTGTCTCAAGGATCTTCTGCGTATCCTCAGTGGTTTTATTGCTGACCATTATCTCAAAGACTCTCTCCAATTGTTCTGTGGCCTGATTAGATTTTACCCCTAACTCCTTCTTCATCTTTACTAGTTAAACATTACTCCCTGGACTCTACACACATGCAGCAGTGACCATATCTAAACCTCCCCCTTTAGAATGAATAAAAGCTGTGGACCAGTGTCCAGCAGGGCCTTTGCCTAAGAGTGAGGCCGCCCTGCCTTCCTCTTTCAATCTGCTCTGTGTCTATGTCACTCTTTTCCTTTCAGGTGCACCACAGGAAAGGTGCCAACCACACACAAGTCATGAACTTTTATAAGAGATAAGGTAAAGCCAGTAAAAGTTCTATCAACAAAAGAGAAAACTTACTTATGTAAATATATAGGTACGTTGAACCTTACCACACAGAAAGAACAAAAAATGTAGGAGATATGCATGAGAAAGAGCTTCCATATTCCAGGAGACCATATTTCAACACTATGCAAATATATTCAAAGCTTCAAGCCAGTGGTTATGACCAGAGATACATAAGGAGATTTTATAATGCTTAATAATGGATTCTTAAAGAAGTCATAATAAAAAAAGTATTTGACTCATAGTAGAACTTCCAAATATTGAAGTAAAAATTTGCAAAATAAAGTAATGATTAATTTCATAATCATGGTTAGATTTTAATAATCATCTATCAAAAATTAACAGAACAATTCAACAAAAATTAAGGAGAGGTACAGAAGATTTGAGCAATGCTATTAAGCTACTTGACTACTAAACATTTGTAGAACATATCACTTATCATTATTTAGATACATAGCCTTTTCAAGAGCAGAGAAAACAATCAATAGACCATATTTTGGGCCATGGAACAATCTCAATTTATTTTGTAAAACTGAAATCATACAGCAGTTGTTCTTTAGTGAAATATAATTAAATTAAAAATAAATAATGAAGGATCTTAATAAAACCTATAGGCATGGAAATAAAAAAGCATATGTCTAAAGCCGGGCGTGGTGGCGCACGCTTGTAATCCCAGCATTCGGGAGGCTGAGACTGGAGGATCCGGGTTCGCGGCCAGCCTCAGCTACCTAGTGAGGCACTCCGCAACTTAGTGAGACTCGGTTTCAAAATAAAGAATAAAAACTAGGGCTGGGGGTATACCTCGGAGGTAGAATGCCCCTGAGTTCAATCCCCAGTACC